>JAJJWX010001289.1:0-249214 GCA_023529315.1 Papaver bracteatum
AAAAATAAGTGTAAAATTGACTGTGAATAGTTGCGTTGCTACAGTAAGGTTGGGTGAGGAAATTGATAGGCCCCAAATAATTCATCTAGATCCCAAAATAGCCTTTATTTTTATCGTGGGATGCTATACAATGCTTTGTAGAAAATTTAGTCGAACGTTTGATAACTATAAATTAATTAAAAAAAAGTACAATATGTAAAAATGTCATTTGTGCTAGTTAAAATATCAGGTTCAATTGTTATTATTGTACAAGTGACAAGTATCACATATAATCATTTTTTTTCATTTTGATTACCATGTATAGTTTAACGTGTTTCTGGTAGGCTCGGAAAGATACCTACTATTGTGTATACTGCAAGTGCACAGTGTCGACAAGCAACACATGGCAAGCACAGGTCGAACCACAGAGACTTGGAGAGTGTAGAAGTTGATTCTAAATCCTGATTCAGTGAGTAACCAAAAGGGATTTGATTTTGTCGATACGACGATATGATTTTCAAGTGACTGAAATAATAAAAGTAAAAGATGCAAATAACAAGATATGTAAACAATGATAATATGGATACTAGGGTATTCAAATCCACCAATAACCTATGATATGCATTCAACTTGTAATATTATTCTTGTCCTTATAGTAGATTCAAGTCTACCGTATAACTAAGGTGTTTCTCCAATGGATAATTTAATCACAACTAAATTATTTCTCCAAAGCATTAATTGTCTAATTAAGCACAACTAATCTAAAGATCAATATTTGGTTAAGCATGAGTTGTAGCATAATCAACATAGAGATATTCTAACTACAATGGATACATGGCATACATTATGAGAGCAAGATGTTGACAAACATGGATTAAATTATATCTTTAAACAATTCTAAACTTTCAAGAACAAGATACAAGATATGAATACATACCAATGAGATTAGGGCTTCATCTAAACCCTAGTAAATGAAATTAGAACATGAAGAACATTACAACAAAATTGAAATTTGATAAACTAACATGAACAAGCTATTCTTGGATGAGTTTTCAACACAACAACCCTCTCTATTTATACACAAAAATTCTCTCACACTTTGGGTTCGAAATTTACTGTAGCAACCACTCAACAATTAAACAAAACATGTTTTCTTAATTGATGGATAGAATGGAATACAATGGGGGTGAGGTGGATGTTTTGGAAAGAATCCAATGGGGGTGAGGTGGAAATGGATTTGGGTCTTGGGTTTTGGATCATGGGTTGTTTAATCCCATGAATTTGTAAACAAAGGTTGCCACCGATGCGCGAGCGGGTTGCAATGCTTCCAACTTTCTTCTCTTTTGTCTTTCAATTCTTCCAAGCTTTATTTAGTACTTAAAAACACAAAATTAATTAATACAAATATTTAATCTTGAAGATGGTAAGAATGCAGAATTTGGGATAATATATGACTTTGAAGCGCGAAAGATGAGTTAGTGCCAATGAAAAGGTGTATGAATATGCAATATTTGGCACTCATCAGTTTCCAACTAAAAATCCTAATTACTGCTCTCACTGGGTTTTTCTTGCTTTAAAACCGTCTAACATCCAACTCGCCTTTTATGATTTATTCCAAATGCATAAGTTAGAAATTCTTCGATTAATTTGCAAATTTTAATGTACCAATCTAAAAGAATGAAACGACCGCCCAATTGAAACCCCGACCTTGATACGCGTATAATATGGAGTGTACAATTTTGTTAGAGCACTGCTCGGTCAAACTCGCAAGTGTTACTATCTCAAGATTGTTTGTCATGATCAAAACTATAAGTCTTGATTTCTAGTCTACTTATATCTATGTCTCGGATTAGGATAGAATGTGTAGGTTGAGCTTTAGACTTCACGACATTCATATACTGAAGATGGAGATCTAATGAGGAGAACTTGGAGGAACTTCATCAACAAAAGGTATGTGGAGACTAAAACTTATCTATCACTCAAAAGTTTGTTATATTTTATCTCCAATAGAGACTAAGTCGTATAGCTAATAGACTTTTACATTATACACATTTGATATTTCGAGCCGATTGGTTCCCGGACTTTAACAGTTAAAAACATTCGCATACTGGTATGCAAACTAGGTTTCCGGACCTGAATCATACTACAACAGTTTGCATACTGTGGTATATCCAGACAATGGTTAAACTTCCATTTCAATTATTGAAACATCCTTAGAAGACGATAATAGTTGTCTCACACAAACTATTAATTTATAAGTAATTTTCAAGTGATCAGATGATCAATACGAAATATTCTGATTCGACATCAAATGAATATCTCACACAAATCATGCAAGATGTTTCAAGGAAATTTTCACATGATCATCTTTTGACCCATTCTTTAGTTTCCAACAAATAAATTATTTCCAACTAAACTCGTCAAGTATAATGATGAACGTAGCTAAAGAAAAAAACTTTCATTATACCAATATGCAAACGGTTCTACCTGAGTTAGGTCTGGGATGACAGTATGAATACCAGTTTGCGAACTGTCAGACAAAACCAAAGTCGGGAACTTATGTTTGCGTACTTGTTTGAAAACTAAGTGGTTAAAGTTCTAAAATTGGTTTAGTATCTTGCGTCAAGAATATAAGATGAACTTGGTCGAAGCGAAAGCTTTCCATCACATATTCCAAGAAATATGGAAGCGAGTTAAACATATAATTTATCAATCCATCTTATATAAATTTTCAATACATCTTAAACAACTCTAAAACTGATTTTATACTAATGAATGTGTCGAGTACAAACCAGTAGAGATTTAGAGAAATATAAGTACAATCCAATACTTTAGTGGGCTATAGGGATCAAAAATTGTTATTTTTATATTTAGACCCAACAAAATTCAGGCTTTTTTTATAAAGTACAATTTTTAGCTTAAGACCCTAAATAATGTTGGCTTTGGTGGCCACTTCCGCAATGTGTCCCAATGGCATACCTGCATGGCCTCAGGGCCGACGTTGTATTTATAAGCTGGATTCATCTAAATCAACCAATAGCTATGCAGTAAAGACAGTCCTAATTATGATTTAACCTTTGTAAAAGGAACTATTATTTTTTTAAAGAAAAAGGGGAATTTATTAAAATTACGGAGCCATCAAAATAGTGACACGTAAGGAAAGAAACAATCAATTTTTATCAATCGCAGAATTTCAGATACAAATCAAAGTACTTAGAGAGTATCCCTCAAAGAGATTAGGAAAGAAATAATCTGATTTATTAGAGGTCCCAAATTAGACTTAATAGTGTGAGAATACACACTATACCCCAAAACTATCAAGAAAATAATCTCGTAAATTCTGAGTTTCACTACGATGTAAGAATAAATGAATGTTTGTTTCAATACCTGAGCCACTTATCAAATTACTCCTATATGCTCTCATGAAAAAAATTCAATGTTGGTACATTACTATAACATAACGACCAAACAAGAAGGGAGATCTTCAATAGAACTTTTGAATTTTGCAGTTGTTTATGTGGAAACTAAATAAATCCTTCAACATCAAGAGAAGAATACACATTAGCTACAAAATATGCACCCAATTCCCATTGTCTAATATCCTCGATGTCGAAGAAGCCATATATGGATGATAACACATAGTTGTTGAATTTATAGAACAATCTCTCCCAACTTAATATCATTAGGATTTATACTGAAACTGAAATTCCAAGCACACCATCTTCCTAAAAATAACATATTTCTTTTTAGAAAGTTTGAAGATAGTACATAAAGATTGTTTCAGAGTGTTAACACCAATACCTATCTTTCCAGACGTTTATTTTTTTTGTTATTATTAATAGTAAATTATATGTTTTGTATGCTTTAAAATTCCATCCTAAAAGCTATATCCAACTGTTTTAGCACAAGTATTAGGTGGAAAACATCCCATATTGCCTTCAAATTTCCTCTAATGGATTTGGCTCATAACCCGTTTTTAGTGCCTTGTTTCCTAGTTTTAGTTTCTTATTTCCCACACCACCTCTATTTTTAGGAAAACAAGCTTCAACCAAGCTACCAACTCATTTTCTTAGTTGCAAAAGATTTTCCACGGAAAATTGCACATAATTATTTCACATTACTGACAGATGCATTTGAAATATAGAAGTAGTAGATATGTAATCTCGCAATAACACTAATTATAATTATTAGTTTTTGACCCTTCGATAAATATCTTCTCTTCCATGAGCTAAGCTTCTGTTGGGTTTTCTGGATGATGCCATCCCACACAGCTTTGCACTTTGATTTACACCCCAGTGGAACCCCCAAATAGTTAATCGTAAAAGCAACAAGTTCATATCCAAAGTAGAGTTGCACATGGGTCGGTCGGTTCGGGTTTCACCTAAAACCACCTACCAACCCTCTAATACCTCGGTTATATAATTTAAAACCAAAACCACCCAACCTATTTTCGGTTCGGGTTTAAATCCTCCCACTATGGGTTGGTCGGTTTTGGACTTAAACCCGCGTTAACCCAGTTCACCTGTAATGTCTATATTTCGGCATTTCTTGCCACTTTTTTAACTATAATATTTTCTATATTTGTACTTTCCATGTATATTCAATGATCACTCATACACCTATACACATGTTTTAAAGTTTAAACATTCTTCTTTAAGTTCTTAATTATTTGAACAATCCAAATCACAACCATAAATCTTCAAAGTTAAATACTAACACGGTACTTCCAATAAAAACAAGTTAAACAATCAACATTATATATGTCATTATTGGTTTTTATGGACGGGTTCGATCGGTTTTAACATCAAACCATAAACTGATCCATTTATGTCAGATTTTTAGATTCATAACCATATACCAACCCACTACGAACGGGTTCGGTTTTAAAACCCACAATTTTATCAGGTGTGAACAGGTTCAGTTTGATGGGTCTGTTTTTTGTGTAACTTTATCTAAAAGCAACAAAACAATTTTTCACCAGTGATTCTCTCCAATTCCAACCATTCACTCTTATAAAGAAATTATTAAATTATCTGCAACCGCGAGTAATCGGGACGACCGAAGGGAGTCCCTTCTATACTATCACTATGAGGTCTAAAAATGCATTGCTTGCAACGTTTTTTTTTTTGTTTTTTTTGTTTTTTTATTCATTTTTAATCGATTCAATTGAATGGCTATTGGTCGTTTTTTCTCAAAATTGAGCCAACAATCGGAGAGTCATTGTCCCCGACTACGGTTAGGAGCGATAAAAACGCATGGAAGTCGACCCAATTGACGGCTAATACGGCATGAAAATGGTCAAAAAAACCGTCACCTAAACTTTTAATTTTAATCTTGGTCGTTGATTGCCAACAAAATTCCGTCATCAGATCTAAAACTGTTACAAAATTGTTACAATATAAGTATTAGGAGATTATAATGCTTATAAATGTCATAAAATTACTGTTACAAATATTGTTGCAAAAATGTTACAAATTGCGTCACAAAAAACAAACCTCATACTTTGGTCGTACCAACACTGCTGAAGCAGTCATCTAGTTAATAATAATATCAGCGGGAGAGGAGAGAAACTAGTTGGACTGTGTATTTGATTGTTTGACCATCACATTGTTTGAAAATGACTTAATTATTGTTTAACCTTTAAAAAAAGGAACTATTTGGACTATGTATTCGAGTAGTTGATCATCACATTGTTCGAAACGGTAACTTAAAGCATCCAGTCATACCAAACTCGTACATGGAAAGCAGATCATTCGTACTAATATTGATACAATATAAATGAAACTAGAGCTTGACACATCGACTACAAGTTTGTGTGGCTGTTATAAGTTGCGGAAGGACGAAGGTGCATGCTAGTGGATGCTTTTCTTTGTATGCAGGATAAGGAGACACCAATATGGCTAAAGTGTGCATGATTCCAACATCATTATATTTGTATATAGTGGTTCGTCAAAAGGCATGTATAATAAGAATTGTTGCAGATTCGTAGGATTCCACATCTAAATATGGGTTGGGCATTAGGCGCATCTTTTTTCTTTCATTTGAAGGTTGCAGATCCAATTCTATACCTGTATGGTTTTGGATGCACTTGCATGTGGTGTTAACAGTGATGGCACTAGTCTCAACTAGAATCAAATATTAAGGTGCGCTATTATTTTCTTAACACCGGTAATTGGGTGCACCGGTTTATCGGCGAGTGTATCAAAATTAGAAAATATAATGTTTTATATGATTTTGGTATTTTTTAGTAAATTGAAGGACGTTGAATTATCTTTTGAGCTCACCTGTCGTGCACTTATAATCATTTTTTTCAGAACAATGATCCATGAACTATACCTAAGTGCATTAACCTAAAAAAAATTATGTTATTAGAAGGGTTCGATCCTTAACAATCTCCTTTACGAAGGAAGTTTGAGAACATCTGGCGCCTTATGGTTCTCCACTTGTAATCATTTTAAATAACCTTATCTTTTAAGTTATTAATTTTGTTAATTTGAGTGATTAATTTGGTAATTTAAAGTAATGTACCAGCCTTTCTTATTAGTGGGATCTACCTAACTTTCGTCTTCTTCATTTAAGATTGATTCATTGATATATTGATAATCACGTTTGACTAGAAGATAAAAAAAAAATCAGTTAACTTTTAGTAAACTCGTACGAGTGAGTGGAAAATAAGTGGAAAAAAAATAGAAAGAAAGAAGAAGAAGTATTAGCCGTTAGGGTAAGATCATATATATAATCACATCGATAAAAGTAGTGCATGATTTGGGAAAGCCAGTTAAGATCTGCGACTGTGGGAGAAATCTAATTAGAGCAAACTTCTCTGCCTGTAGAAAAGAAATCAACAAATTAGAAAAACGGTATGGAAAAAGAAAGAAGTCTGTGTACATAGCAGAAGCAAGATAACCCGTACGAAAGCGGATGGAAACATACATGGGCCTTCATTAAGTTGGATCGAATATTTTCTTGCCATTTAAGCCCATGTAGAATTGTAGTATTAAGTTTATTTTTTAAACCGTGTTTCAACTTTCAACGTATACTAGAAACTTTTGTGGCATATGGATTTGTTTTGCAAACTAGTATGGGATGATAAGGGGTGTCAAACGGTTAATTACTTAGTTACCCTTGTTTCATTTAAATTACAAAAGTACCATTATACTAATTTGAAAACTTAAACTTAATTAGAACCAAAAATCAAAATCAGATTTATTATTCTTTTCCAGCCGAACCTTTCACCCAAAACAGTCGATTTCAGTTTTTTTATCACTGTCAATTAATCGCAGATTCGTAAAATTTTAATCTTTGATTAAAATCAACTATAAAATGACTCGCACGAAAGTAGAAATTTAAGATGGAGAAGAAGTAGAAATCAAATTAAGGGTCCGTTTGGCACCACTACAATTCAACTACCTAGAAATTGATTTCTAGGTGGTTCCGACTCTCTCCAGTCCAAGTTCAGTGTTTGGCATATGCCATGGAATCCCAACTATCTCGTGTTCATAACCTCATCAGTTCATGTAAATGTGAACAGAAGAAAAAAAGAAGACATCATAAACAATTTGTATGATCAAGAGATAAAGAAGTAAATCCCAGTCAAACCCATTTATGCAATCTATGTGATTCCATCAGCAACACATTAAAAACAACGTCATACATCATCAGCAGCAGGCACCAAGAGTAGAACCCTATACTACAAATTTATCTTCTATTCAATTCCTCAAAACCATAATTTCTTCAATTCATCTTTAATATTACCAGATTCAACCATCAAATCCATCTTGCCTGCTTTCTCATGAACTCAATCAACTTATTTGGTTCAGAAAATATCTAGGGTTTGGTATATCCATCAAAAGATGATTAATACAAGCATGTGAGAGGAAGATCAATCGAAATTTAACAATAATCAATCATGAAATCATGGGAAAACAGTGAGATTTAACCAGATCGAGAGTTTGTCTCAAGGCAGAATTTTTCGGAGGGGAGAAAATGGAAAAAGATGGAAGAGAGAAGATGGAAATTTTGGTTTATAAATGGGAGGAAAAAAAGGAAGGAGTTGGAAATCTCATGGTTTAGGTGTCGACTTTTTTTCCACTGAGTGGAGGAAAATGAGTTGATGGGAAATCGAAATCCTCCGTAGAAAAGCTATGCCAAACACTCATAAAATAGACTACCTCCCCCAACTACGCCCCCGAACTCCAACTCCGCCCTAAATTTCTCCGTGCCAAACGCACTCTAAGTGAAGTTGGAGAGCGAGAATCAAATCCTTGTTGCAAGAAAATATACCTCAGAAGATATTTCCCGCAACACATCTCTTATTTTCTTGTTTTTAATTTGTATATTTAGCTCAAATAGAAAAAACCTAAGGATTTACGGCAGTTACAAATTAAAATTTAGATGATAACCGAAATGAGTTATCAGCTGAAGTACTCTTGTTCTTCATTCTGAAGATACTGATAAACAAGGCTGATAATTAATCATCAAACTAATAACCTCACCTCACCTCATTATGTGTGCATACATACATGATGTAGACCTACATTATGAAACAAATTACTGGACAAATGGGAAGCACTAACACGGACACGAGACAGACATATGTACCGGCAAATATCAAAATCTTCAGGACATGAACACATTTATATATATATATATTGATTAAAATAAGATTTGTATGGTAAGATACGTGAATAAAACTCAATTTTATGCCGTTAATTTAGCCCATTCGTAGAAAAACTAACAATTATACTAATATTTGTAACACACTAGATTACTCAACCAGTAAAATGGAGTACATATTTCTACACGTGCGTCGTGTCGGTGTCCCATGCGGATGCATCACCAATACTGGTGTGTGAGTGTTCGTGTTTCAGCTGGACAAAGTATAGACAAAATTAACAGGTTCGAACTATCAAACAAACACAAAAATGTAGGTCCAAGCCCAATACAGAAACACGGCCCCAAATGAACTCCATGAACTAATATATCCATCTTAGAGAGTTTGTTGGGATCCTAGTCCCATATTGGTTAGATGGGGCTTAATTGGTAGTTTATAAGTCAATGGGTTTCCTCATCTAGTCAACCGGTTTTCTAGTTGAGTTCTACCCATGGGCTTATGACGAGTTTAGGGTCGGTACCCTAACATTTGGTATCAGAGCCAACCACCACGACCCATGCCCGCGCTCCACGGAAGGGGTGACCTATAGGCTAGATTAAAGTGTTGGGGCACCTATGTATGGGCGTAGTTGTCACCCGCATTGAATACTGATAGGGGAGTGAATCCGCCATAAGAGAAAGGGCTACCTTCGGGTCAGTGTCGATAGAGTGGGCCAACGAGGATGTTGGGTCTGGAAGCGTGGTGGGATGTTGGGATCCTAGTCCCACATTGGTTAGATGTGGCTTAATTGGTAGTTTATAAGTCAATTGGTTCCCTCATCTAGTCAACCGGTTTTCTAGTTGAGTTCTACCCATGGGCTTATGACGAGTTTATGGTCGGTACCCTAACAGATTTTATCCAGTTATTTTATTATATACATCAATATTATAAAGAACAGTTTAGCTAACTTTGCCTATCTGAATGGTGGTCAGGATTTATCCTTGGCAAAGATAAATCAAAGGCCGTGGTTCTCCGTGCCACACCCTACAAATCGCACACGTGGTGTTCATTCCAATACTATGAATTAAAAATGAATACTCAAGTCAAGATATGGAATTTCAAAAATTATAATGGGGAGGTTCGAACTCATGACCTATTGTGTCATAAAAGTGGCCTCTAACCATTGTTCCACCTTGGTTGGAATTGATAGAAAAGATAAATCTACAGTGGTTGTTTGTTCAACTTAAATATTAATTAGTATAAGTGTTTTATTAATTAGTATAAGTGATTTTTCTAGAGAGAAGATAAATCTATGTTCATGGTTTGTTCAACTTAAATATTAATTAGTATAAGTGTTTTATTAATTGATGTCTCTTTAATTTCTCATGGTAAATGATTTATTAATTTTACATCATAAATATCCCTTAATTAATATTAATACATATCTCCATCAATAAATAATAATTTTGACAAAAATTATTTCAATAGATATTAGTGGTGGTGGTGGTAGTAGAGGAAGAAGTAAGTGGTGGAAGCGGTGGAAGGTGTTACTAAGTGGTGGAGGCGGTAACATTAGTTTTGGTGGAAGAAATAGTGGCGCTGGATGGTTTTAATGGCGGTGGTATTGGTTTTTTCTTTTTGAATCAAAATAATAATTTTTTTTACATGACGGGTAACATTGTATTATGAAAAGTATAGTTGGTGGAGAAAGAAGTGATATCTGGTGGTTTGTGGTACTGGCCGGTATTGATGAGTAGTAATTGACTATGTTAATTATGTGCTGCTACAAAAGGATAACACTATAAATTAGAAATGTGGTTGACCGTCTTAATGCTAATATAAACTCGGTTAAAATACATGAAAATTAAGAAGAAGAAAAAAACATTTGGATGTCACGTTATATAATAAATAACACTAAAAACTACATATTTAGTATCAAGGTTTCTCCGTCCAATAGATAAATCTAAGGTTGTATTGAGATCCCGTAAGCAGAGGGCGAGTTGGTCTTGGATTTTTGAATGATAATGAATATAATGAACGCTCCTCTCGGTTTCTCCAATGAAAACCGAAACCTTCTAAAAAAAAATGATCAATCGAACAACACTTAGATGGAACGCATCACCACCAGTGTAAACTTCTTCAATTGCTACATATCCAAGTGAAATTTCTACAGATTAATCTGGTGATTTCGTCCTACCGTAGTTTTTAACGAGGCATGCAATTAAATCTCTAATAGTGATTTTAAAGGTATTTAATAATTACAAAATTCTCATATAAGTTTTGTTTATGCAAGTATTGATTTAACTTGGGTTCTTTTATATTTTTGTGTTAAGTTGATGACTTTTTAATTTGAATACATGTTTGGTTAACAAACTTTGATACATATAGGGTATTTTATTTGTAGAACTGATGTTAGTCTCTCATTTTTCCCGTTAGCACTTTGTTTCGATCCCGTATTTGTAGACATTATTTGACTAATGTTGGGGTATTTGTTTAATCTCAAGGCCGATTAAACCCAATGTGTGTTGTATACATTGAAGGAGACATAAGTTTGTGTCGGCTCTACCTTGAAACTAATAATTTTTCTTCGGAAGGTTAGTTGAATTTATGTAGATACAAATATCAATGTGACTATGCTCTTTAAAACTCCAAATTACTTGAGTAACACTAGATGTGAGAACGTCATTCATGCACTACTTAGCATAGTTGGTGTGAAATCTTTTTATCCACGAATTTCTTCAATTTTATGTTATCAATATGATTGAGAAAGAATCTTACACATGTTTTGATTTCCTATTATAAGTTTATTTTTTCAACTCACATGTGTATATCTCAGCCTTCCAATAGCCAAGGATTCTTCATTTTTATAACTCTCACATTTGCAAAAAATAAATAAATAGTGTTTATCTATAGTAGGGAAAATATTATGAGGTTTTGCTTCACTCCATAGAGCCTTAGTTATCAATAATTTCGGAACAAATGTATTCATAAACATCATGGAGTTGGATTGGCAGTTTAGGTATATGTACTGTTAGATGAAATATTATATTTGAAGTTTGAAATTATGGTATGATGGAACAATAAATGGGGAAATTTTTTATTTACTGTATTTTTTATTTTATTTTCATGTTGGCACAACATTATTACTCTGTTCGAGATAATAAATTGGAATAACATGCTTAAGTAAAAAATAAAAAGATCAGGTAACCCATTTTGTTTCCCAAAACCTATTTGAATATCAAAATAATTACTCACGAATAAAATGAAGCAAGAGGAATGTGAACAATATCGCATTAGAGACAAAATATCCCGTGCCGTTACGGAACGGGTTAAGATCTAGTATAGTATATAGTATGAAATAAACTAACATATATGTGTTTCATAACTTGATGGCTGGTACCAGAGGAACAAAGACAAATGGATGCGATGATGTTTCAAATTGCTAGCTATTCTAATGCAACCTAGTGACTGCACTAATTATATGCCGACGCAATCCTTGCGTAGCAATCAAAAGTCTCAAGCCCTGATGCCCACAGAACTGTCAGGTGCAATGCACCAATATCGTCAATTTTGTGCGTTATAAAGGTTGGTGGATTTAGTTCTCTAGCGAGAATTGCAGCATCACAGAATTTTGATTATAAATAGGTAGTATCCTTGGGAGAAAATAACATTTATAAATTACTTAAAATCCAAATACAATTGGAGCAACGCATAACAGTACTTGATGAGGTCATAAATGGACATGATAATCTGCACATTATTTTTGATCTGTCCATACATAAGATTGGTTGCCTTTGAGCTCACCTGGCCAGATCAACTAGCCCGAACGTCCAACTAACATGAAAT
Organism: Papaver bracteatum; assembly: GCA_023529315.1. Classification (NCBI taxonomy): domain Eukaryota; kingdom Viridiplantae; phylum Streptophyta; class Magnoliopsida; order Ranunculales; family Papaveraceae; genus Papaver; species Papaver bracteatum. The sequence continues at coordinate 12,419 of JAJJWX010001289.1, forward strand.
GTTTGATTAGTTGCATCAACTTATTTGATTCTTCAGAATTAGGATTGATTGTGAAGAACCCATGTTGCATTCCTTCAAACTCAACGTACTCAACTCTCTTTCCAAACTCTCTCAGTTTTTCCGCGTAATACTTGGCGCGATCTTTCAACAAATCGCTTCCACCAATAACTACCAGAATTGGAGCAAGAGACACTAGTTCAAGATCTTTACTTTCCGGTCCAAATGGATTCACTAACGGGTGATCAGTTGTAGCCTCTTCTGGTATTGATAGCCTCCAGAACCTGCAAATTATCTGAATCATTCAATGTACGACAAAATTTTGCTAATTTAACAAGGTAGGCGACCTCATACCTGTCAATGAGCTCCAAATTCAAGAAGGCTTCCACCGGTCCTTCCGCTTCCGACTTGAACCTTACAGTACCGCCGAAAAACGGTGCAAGAAGGATGTAACCTCGTACATGAATCGGTTTCAGTTCAGCAGCTTCGGCACCAAAACGAACTGCTAAATTATGAGCAATATTCCCACCGGCAGAGTCACCAGAGATAAAAACTTGTTCAAAATTCGCTACATCGGTCAGCCAAGCATCAGGGTTCTCTGACGTAGCTTGCTCTTGTATCCACTTAATAGCGGAGTAACCATCTTCAATAGCCGCTGGAAGTCTATTCTCTGGGGCAAGACGATAATCCGGCGAGATAATTATCGCTTGAAGCTGAGACGCAAGACGGAAACAATAGTTTTGACAATTCGGCCAAGAACGTGAGCCTATACAGAAACCGCCACCGTGGATATAGTAAAATATGGGGAGCTTTTTATCTGATGAGGAAGCAGAAACCGGTTTGTAGAGGCGGAGAGAAAGATTATTAGTTGAATCAAAAACAACATCTTTCCATACAACTGAACCATCGTCATCAATTGGTACATCAAAACTCGGCTTGAATGATCGGACGATTGAACCGTCGCTGTATATCCGAAGAACTCCTCTGACCTCTTCTACTTCAACTGGACTAATGGTATTCATGGTTAAAGACTTTGAAGAAATGAAATAGGGAGAGAAATAGGAAAAGATGGACAAACCAAATGAATTAGGTAATGCCAAAGAATTTTAAGAAATGACTGTTATTTTCTTTATGTGTTTGTAATTTTCTGAATTTTGTTCTTCATGCAGTTGTCTTGTAACGTTGAAATACTACCTATTTGGAGTTATTGTTGTTCTCTAAGACTCTACTAGAGCTTACTTATGATGACGTGAATAATTTATTCATCTTCAGCATTTCTTGCGCTAGTATGATCAAAATCCAACTATTAGGCCTGCAATACCATTCAATGGGCGGACCTGGAGTTACATCTTACATCGTCTAGAATGGGGTGGGTAGGCTTGATTGTGCTCAAGGATTCTTCTCCGGTGCCAAGATGCTTCGCTAGGAGGATTCATATGCCAGAGAATCCTCCTTGATCAAAGCAAAGGGAGACGAGGATATTCACTAGAAATTCTCCTTCATCAAAGCTCAAAATGTTCTTAATAAGGCTTGAGGATTAGGCCCAGCACCTAAATATTACCTGTGTGCATCTATTGAAAGCTTTGACTTTGAGGACAGAGGCAAGGCTGTTATTACAGCTAAGATCTCCTTTCATTACCACCGTCAAGTCCTCCAAGAGTTGAGGGTCATGGATGAAGACTAAACTGGCTAAGATTAAACCTAGAGTTGCACATGGGTCGGATGGTTCAGGTTTCACCTAAAATCATCGACCAACCATCTAGTGCCTTGGTTTTACAATTTAAAACCAATTTCTCCCGACCTATTTTTGTTTCGGATTTAAATTGTCCCGATTCAGAAAAAAAATATTACCTTTTGTGGGATTTTCGGGTTTCATAATCATTTGAACCATCGGTCCCTAACACCCTATTACATTCAACAACACATAAAACATATGTACTTTGATGCCAAATTCTCTGATTCTCTCTGCCACTACCAAAGTTGAAAGAAGAAATCAGGTTAAGGATATGCGCCACCTCAGTAATTTCATCATCTTTTAGATTTCTACAAAACACCATGTTCCAACTCCTGACCTTGTTGTTGACATCCATCATATCATCAATAATAGCATCTTGTATCCTACTAATTCTATTCTGATTTTGAAATAACGGTTCTAGTATTTGTCCATTCAACCATTGATTTTTCCAAAAAAGAATTCTATCTCCCGAGTTAACCTCTGCAATGTTATATTTTATCTCACATCTTCACAACTCTTAAGTATGGCAGTCCATAAACATTTTCCCACCGGTTTCTTTGTTGAGTTAGGAAAGAAAGCTTTACTATTTCTACCAAATTTTTTCTTTAGAACTTTTGTCTACAAGTCTTATGGATATCAAGCTTGATATGTCTAAATCCTTCGATATGATAAAATGGGATTTTTTAATTAATGTTTTTAGAAAGCTAGGATTTTGTGATAATTGGTGTAAAATGATATATGTTTGTGTCTATTGTTCCTATGCTTGTGCTACTTAATGGCTCGCCGAGTGATATTTTTAACCCACAAGGGGTCTTAGACATGGAGACGGGGTAACTATCTGTTTATTATTTGTATGGAGGCCTTTTCAAGGATCATCCTTGCTGCTGAAACAAGAGGTGATATAGAAGGAATAGGGGTAACGACAGTCCACCAATAAGTTATTTATTTTTTGCTAACAACTGTCTCATTTTCACGAGAGCTAATAACAAATGTGCCAATCATCTTGAGAATATTATTAAGCTTTTTAGTAGGCATTCAGGACAGTCAATTAGTTTTGACAAGTTTGGGATTGCATTTAGTCTCAAAAATGAATGCTCAAATTTCTAATACTTTAGGAATTAAGAGATTAGCACTTCAAGACAAGTATTTAGGGTTCCCTCTTCTCATACAAAAGAATAAGATGGAGACTTTTGGGCATTTGGAGGAGAAATTCCATAATATGTTAGCTGCTTGGAAGGGAAAAAACCTTAACCAACCTGCTAGAACTGTTATAACCTAAGCAGTTTTTGGGTCTTTAGTAAATCACCACTTAGTTGTTTTTCCTGTGGGGGGAAAATTCACGGATAGGTTGAGTATGTTGTTTGATGATGAAATTGTTAGAGATATTTGCAAAATCAAGATACCAATAAAAGGAGAGGATAGATTAATATGAACCTCCTTTCGTAATGGTCTTTTTTATGTAAAGACTGCTTATAGAATCATCAATAGTGTTGGCCATAATCCAAATTATGTGGCTAAACAGATGCACTTCCCATGGATCAGATTTTGGAAGGTCTTTCTCCCTCCAAAAAATTTTCATTTCATGAGGAAATGTGTCCATGATTGTCTTTCTATAAGGGAAAGACTTGCTAGGAATGCAAACGATATTAACTCTCTTTGTCCTCTTTGTAATAATGATACTGAATCCGTTGATCATCTGCTAATGAATTTGTCAAATTAGTAAGAAGATATGGAATGCAGTTGATCTTAATTAATCAACCTTGCGGGAATTATTGGTGGGCATACTTTTAAGAACATTTCAGGTTGGTTCATAAGTAATAATGTGCATGAATGTATGGTAATTATTGCAGGGTATACCTTATGAAATATCTGGAAAGGAAGATGTTCATTGGTATTTGATAACTTGCAAGTGCAGATTTCTGGTGTCGCGCGAATAGTGAGGGAAGAAATGTTGGAATGGAATGGACATTTGAGTAAACAATGAGCTGTTAGCATTAAAAAAGTGGGGGTCGACTAACAACCTCACCCAATATTTCGTTTAGGCAATCTGTATGGACAAACTACAATATAATTCCAAGAGAATCAACTAGACAGTCAGACTCAGTCAATGGAATATATCTAAGGGTTGTATCTCTGTTTCACAATGTAATCATCAAAGCAAACAGATAGAAATCCGCCATCCTAATTATTATTTAAAACAACTTGAACGGCACCAAAGACCAATGTTCAAGTGTCAATCAATTTATATCAACAACCGAAGGTTGGACTATCTAATTGATTGAACTACGCACAACGTTTGATATTTCAATTATATAAACAAATATAACGTGGAAAAGAAATAACACAGACACCAGAAATTTTGTTAACGAGAAAATCGCAAATGCAGAAAACCCCGGGACCTAGTCCATATTTGAACACCATATTATATTAGGCCGCTACATACACTAGCCTACTCCAATTTAACTTTGGTCTGGAATGTAGCTGATCCCTAGCCAATATAACACTGATCAAGGTACATTCACATTCCTTACTCCTATGAATCCTAACAAGACTTTGCGCACTTTATTCCCTTAGCAAATCTCACCCACAACTAAGATCAAGAGTTGCTACGACCCTAAGTCGAAGACTTGATAAACCAATCTGTCTCACACAGAAAAGTCTATTGAATATAAAAATATTTCTCCCACAGAAATACCTAGAAGTTTTGTATTGTATTTTGATAAATCAAGGTGAATAGGAACCAATTGATATACCGGACTTATATTACCGAAGAACAACCTAGTAATATCAATCACCTCACAAAAATCTTAATCGTATGGTAGAGAAACAAGATATTATAGAATCACAAACGATGAGACGAAGATGTTTGTGACTACTTTCTATCTTTCCTATTGGAGATTAAATCTCGAGAAAATCTTAGAATATAGTACTCAATCACGATAGAAAACAATAAGATCAGAACACACAACTACAAATAAATAGTTGGGTCAAGCTTTACAATCCCAATGAATAAGTCGTTAACCTACAGGGTTTCGGAAAAACCTAAGGTTAAAGGAGAATCGACTCTAGTCGCAACTAGTATCACACAGGAGGTGTGGGGATTAGGTTTCCCAGTTGCTAGATTTCTTCCTTATATAGTCTTCAAATCAGGGTTTGCAATCAATGTTACCTTGGTAACAAGGCATTCAATATTCACCGTTAGATGAAAACCTGATTAGACTCAAGATAATATCTTTCAACCGTTAGATTGAACTTAACTTGTTACACACAAATGAAAAGTGACTTCATTTAGATATGAATAACCGTACCTAAACGTGTACACCTTGTTGGCTCAACAATAATTAACCGAAGTTAGCCATATAAACACTTTCATATCAACCTTATTCATCTTAACCATAACTAGTTATGACTCAAATGAAACTAGTTCTAGAGTTGTACATTGTTTATATTCTCATAGAAGTATACAAGACGCAATTGAAGCAAAATCGATTTTGATTCACTCGAATCAATTCATGAATATTATAGCCACGGTTTGCAAAAGATTGCATTCCTTAATATATAAATGTATTAGTTCATGAACAAACCGATTTTAGAAAATAACCTACTCAAGTATGCAAATGGGTACGCATACCTAAGTGGCCTGACTAAGTTTGGGTTCGTCAGTATGCGAACGGGTACGCATACCTTCCAAGCTCTGTTAAATCCCGGAACTTGAAACTCACGCCAGTACGCATACCGGTATGCATACTATGCTCCCGGACTTTCTTTAAACCAACCAGTATGCATACTATGGTTCCCGGACTTGGAATAACTTGCAAAAGTAAGCATACAAGTACGTATACTTTTCTACATCCAATCAAGGTTTTTTTTAAACTCCCATTTCAATCATTGAAATATTCTTAGAAGACGACAATAGCTGTCTCACACAAACTATTAGCTTCGACGCAATTTTTAAGTAATCGAATGATCAATACGAAACATGTGAAGTCTACATCAAATGATTGTCTCACACAAATCATGTAAGATGTTACCAGGAGATTTTCACATGATCATGTTTTGACTTTCATCTAGAATATAAGATGAACTTGGTTAAAGTGAAAGCTTACTAACACATATTTCGAGAAATATGTAAGCGAGTTAAACTCATATCGAAATATCAAATGTGTATAATGGAAGTCTATATAGCTATACGACTTTTGTATTAAATAGGAGATAGAGTAGTAGACTTCTGAGTGATAGATGAGTTCAAGTCTCCCAATACCTTTTGTTGATGAAGTTTCACAATCTCCCCTTAGTAGTTCTTCGTTTTCAATCGATGAAAGCCATAAAGTCTAATGCTCAACTACACTTTCTATCCTAATACGAGACTTAGATATAAGTGGACAAGAAATCAAGACTTATAGTTTTGGCAACTAAACTTGAAAACAAGTTTGAGATAGCAACGCTTGCGAGTTCGACCGAGCAGTGCTCTAAAAATCTTCCTCTTCGTCAATTTTAGTGACAAAACTATCAATACATATGGATTACAAAATAAATAAACTTTGTAGCATCTCATCCAAATGCTTGATTTCCTTGGTTCTTCATAATTACTCGAAATCTTCGTCACTTACAAGTACTCCAGTGATTCTGAATGTGTTCAACTCAGCATCATAGTTGTTGAAGATCTGTAGCTATAACAATAAGAAAAAAATAGCTCTCAATCATTGTTATACAATGTCATAGTATTATTACACAACATCAAAGTCCAATTGTATCACAACTTTGACAACAATACTATAGTGATATGTATCACTCCCCCTTAGTCAATACTTCATCTCATATGAAAACCATTCCCCCTTACATAATGATCCATAAACCATATGTATTTGTAGTGTGAACTACAAAATAATTCTCCCCCTTTTTGTCAATATATAAATTGGCAAAGGTACGAAAACTAGAGGGATCATAATGAACTTTCCATAGAGATACTTCATGACCAAAAGAGAACATATCAACTTTGTTTCGATGATTTCACCTAGTAGAAACTTAGTGTATTCATCAAGGAGTTTATAAAGATACAAGAAAACTCCTACAATATTCCATAGCCGCACTCCCCACAAAGATTTGGCAATTAAGCACGCGTTCAATTAAGAACTCTCCCCCATAAAATGTCATTCATGAATGAACAATAAGAGCAACTTTACTTTTGCAAGAAAAGAAGGATTTCTTTGGACATTAACAAATTACATGAAACATGAATTTGTATCTAGAAACTCAACTAAATTAACCACAAGAGAACCCATGATTAATTTAATCGGAAATTCTCAACATAAGAGAACTTACGGAGCCTCACAATACTTTCACATAGAATTGGATCAGGGAAAGATCACTATTGCGGAATATTCAAAGATTCATTCTATTTTTCATCAATATTTGCATAAAGACATATACTAGACATTATCTTTGCAATCAAAAGTTTATCCTATCTTCCATTAATATTTGCATAATGCCATAATATGCTTAACTTTTGACATATATGGGACAATTATAATTCACGGAACGCAAACCCATAATAATTTTTGCAATATATAAAAACAATAAAGATTAATACTGCAAAATCATCTTCCAAATAAACTTTATAATTTAAATAAATAAATCTAAAATCATTGCAAGATGAAAATCGTTGGCAATAGCTATGAGTACTCACAATAATTGTTATTCCAAACCCTAGTTATCCTTCTTAAAACACAAGAATAAATTCTCATAAGAAGTTTCCTAGATAAAAATAAAACCAACAAGGAATAACGAATTTACTCATTATCTTCATCATCGGAAACCATCCAAGAGGCTTGAAAAATATCCATATCTTCCTTGATTTCGGGAAAATTAGTAGAAATCACACGTAATTGTTCTTGCATGCATTTTACCTTGGAATTGATCTTACACACACCCTAGAGAATTTGATGAAGAAGACCCAAGGTGGTAGGATCACAAGAACCGTCAAGGGTATCACATCTTTGTCTTTAATTTGCAAGGATTCTCCTTCATACGTTTGAAAGTACAAGGATGAACAAGTTTGGGAGTTCCAATAGAGTTGCCAATATGAGCAATAGAGTATTCTTGACAAATTTGCTCAATTAAGCAAGGAAAGCCTAACAGTTGGATGACATCATTGAGAGAATTTGAAGAATTATGAATCCACAAATATCAAGACTTCGAGTACCCAATTAAAGGAATAAACTAACTCCGCAAACTCATGACTCCACCGAGAGTTCTCAATTGTGGAGGGACAAATATTAGATATACCAAGTTTTCCGAAAGACATCAAAGCAAGACTAAGATAATTAGTAGGAAATTTTCCTTCAATCCAATCAACACTCTTGCCACAAATACCATTAGAAATGGTTTCATATATAAGATGGTGTTTCTTCCCTAGGTCTAGGAAGGCGAAAATTACCCAAAGGAATTTTGGTAATCCTTGATTAACTCTCTATTAACAAGAATCCTTTATTTATTTATCATGGTCTTGAATTCCATGTCATCAAGATCAACATCATGGATGTTAGCATAGAAGATTCTTGTGAGAGTGTCAAAGCCTTCACCAAGACCAATAAAGATGTTTCTAAGATTAAATTTTTCAAAGCAAACCAAATCTTCATTATGACCACTAACCAAATCCAATTTCTAATATATAATGAAACTGCTAGAAGAAATCCTCTCAAAGATCTTACTACTAGAATCATTGATAAATATAATTTTAATAGAATCTTGATTTTTAGGTATAGTCATGCTAGAAGAAGATGATTCCAAATTTTTTGAAACCCTTTTTGAAACCTTGAAATTCCCCATGAGATCTAAAAATGATAGAACAAGAAGAAAAAAAAAACTTACTTGATATGCCTTTTGAAGATTAATAAAACCCTTTTCCTTCCTTGGATATCCAAAGATGTTTTAATGGAGATGACACATGAACCCTAGAAAGGTTCACGTACGCGGAAAAGAGAGGGAAGAAGAAGGGTATGCGTACCACAACTCTTATATTCCCGTTGATGGGCTTGGACCCGTTTATGAACCGCGACCCATAGAGGGAATATGGGATTTTTTTTCATTGTTCAACCATCAAGTTTCGCACACTGTGAGAAAAATCAACATAGTGAAGTAAAGAATAGTAGTAGAACTACATCACTTTATTTAACCTCAGGTGGACAGAAAAAAATATGTCGAACAAGTTTTTCTTCAAGGAAAAAAATAAATTTCAAAAATAAAACTAACCCATAATACAAAGACACAAACAAATCAGATCGTTACTTGCCCCCACTTCAAGTTATATACAAATGGGGTGATGCCAATCTTGTTACCAATAGGCAAGATGAGCAGAGGACTCCTCATGCATCTTCTCCGGTCGATATTTGTGAAATGTACCAGAAGTATAATCATAGTAATGATGATACTAATGGTTATTTAAAAAAATTGACTCATTTTTCTTATGATTAAATGAAGGATTTTTCCAATGGCTGGAACTTGCAACACACTTTGTAAAAATCTTGTTATCAATTCTGACAAAGTTGTTTCCAAAACATGAATGTATGTCATGAATGACAGAATCAACACTTTTACCAGCATATCCCTTTTCCTTAATCAAGACAAGTTATTCCAGAGATTTAAAAACGTTTTCAAAATCCATAAATAGATCTTTGTCAATTGATCCATCTCGATAGAATACCTCAAAAAGATTAATAAGAAGTATAGAGAGGTTCCATATCCTTGAGATTTTATTCACACGTTTCCTGCAACAAACTCTTTTAAATGAATCTTTAACTTTTCCTTTAGATTTTTTTTCATCATCTTGGATTTCGGGCGTCTTAGATGATGTTTTTCATCATCTTTAACTTTTCCAGCAAGACCAGCAGTCTTGAGACGAATAAACTCTGAACAATCTTTGAAGATTCTAATATGCGCTACAGATGCCCAAAACAAGTTTCATAAAGTGATTTCCCATAGGAACGGTCTTTAGGAACAATCAAACACAAACTTATTAGGTTTATCGTGTTTGCCTGCTCTGATACCAATTGAAAAAGCGGTGGTCTAACAACCTCACCCAATATTTTGTTTAGGAAATATGTATGGAAGAACTCCAATATAATTCCAAAAGAATCAACTAGACAATCAGACTCAATCAATGGAAATATATCTAAGAGTTGTATCTCGATTTCATAATGTAATCAGAAAATCATACATATAGAAATCCATGAGCCAGATTATTATGTGAAACAACTTGAACGGTACCAAAGACCAATATTCAAGTGTCAATCAATTTATATCAACAACCAAAGGTTGGATTATCTAATTGATTGAACTACGCACAACCTATGATATTTCAATTATATAACCAAATATAATGCGGAAAATAAATTACACATACACCATAAATTTTGTTAACGAGGAAACCGCAAATGCATAAAAACCTTGGGACCTAGTCCAAATTTGAACACCACGTTGTATTAAGCTGCTACAGACACTAGCCTACTCCAAGTTAACTTCAGACTGGAATGTAGTTGAGCCCTAACCAATCTCACACTGATAAATGTAGAGTCACGTTCCTTTCGCTTCTGAATCCCAACATGAATTTGCGCACTTAATTCTCTTAGTTGATCTCATCCACAACTAAGAGTTGATACGACCCAAAGTCGAAGACTAGATAAACCAATATGTCTCACACAGAAAAGTCTATTGAATAGATAAATCTGTCTCAAACAAAAATACCTAGAAGTTTTGTTCCATAATTTGATAAATCAAGTTGAACAAGAACCAATTGATACACCAGACTTATATTACCGAAGAACATCCTAGTAATAACAACCACCTCACAATAATCTTAATCGTATGGTAGGGAAACAAGATATTATAGAATCACAAACAATGAGATGAAGATGTTTGTGACTACTTTTTATCTTGCCTATCGGAGATTAAATCTCGAGCAAATCTTAGAAGATAATACTCAATCACGATAGAAAATAATAAGATCAGAACACACAACTACAGAGAAATAGTTGGGTCTAGCTTCACAATCCCAATGAAGTCTTTAAGTCGTTAACATACAGGGTTTCGGAAAAACCTAAGGTTAAAGGAGAATCGACTCTAGTCGTAACTAGTATAACACAAGAGGTATGGGGATTAGGTTTCCCAGTTGCTAAAGTTCTCCCTTATATAGTCTTTAAATCAGGGTTTGCAATCAATGTTACCTTGGTAACAAAGCATTCAATATTCACCGTTAGATGAAAACTTGATTAGACTCAAGATAATATCTTTCAACCGTTAGATCAAACTTAGCTGGTTACACACAAATTAAAAGTGACTTCATTTAGATATGAGTAACCATACCTAAACGTGTACACCTTGTTGGCTTAATAATAGTTAACTGAAGTTAGCCATATGAACACTTTCATATCAACCTTATGCATCTTAACCATAACTAGTTATTACTCAAATGAAACTAGTTTTAGAGTTGTTCAATTGTTTATATTCTAATAAAAGTATACAAGACGCAATTTAAGTAAAATCAATTTTGATTCACTCGAATCAATTCATGAACATTATATCCACAGTTTACAAAAGATTGCATTCCTTAATATATAAATTATGTATTAGTTCATGAACAAACCAATTTAAGAACATAACCTACTCAAGTATGCAAACGGGTATGCATACCTAAGTGGCCTGACTAAGTTTGGGTTTGCCGGCATGTGAACGCGTATGCATACCTTCCAAACTCTGTAAAATACCGGAACTTGAAACTCACGCCAGTAAGCATACCTTTATGCATACTAAGTTCCCGGACTTTCTTTAAACCAACCAGTACGCATACGGGTATGCATACTATGGTTCCCGGAGTTGGAATAACTTGCAACAGTTAGCATAAAAGTACGCATACTGTGCTACATCCAATCATGATTATTTGTTCTAAACTCCCATTTCAATCATTGAAACATTCTTAAAAGACGACAAAAGCTGTCTCACAAAATCTATTAGCTTGAAAGCAATTTTCAAGTCATCGAATGATCAATACGAAACATTCCGAGTCTGCATCAAATGACTGTCTCACACAAATCATGTAAGATGTTACCAAGCGATTTTCATATGATCATGTTTTAACTTTTGTCAAGAATATAAGATGAACTTGATTAAAGAGAAATCTTACCAACACATATTTCGAGAAATATGTAAGCGAGTTAAACTCATTTCAAAATATCAAATGCGTATAATGGAAGTCTATATAGCTATATGACTTTTTTCTCAAATAGGAGATAGAGTATATAGACTTTTGAGTGTTAGATGAGTTCAAGTCTCCACATACCTTTTGTTGATGAAGTTCCACAAGATCCCCTTAGTATTTCTTCATCTTCAATCGATGAACGCCGTGAAGTCTAATGCTCAACTACACTTTCTATCCTAATCCAAGACTTAACTATAAGTAGACTAGAAATCAAGACTTATAGTTTTGGCAACTAAACTTGACAACAAGCTTGAGATAGAAACACTTGCGAGTTCGACCGAGCAGTGCTCTAACAATCATAAAGTAACATCTAATAGAGAATCAGTCAACTAGAATCCACCTAACTCAGATTTTAAAGAAAGTAAATTTTGATGTTGGTTTCTCCAAAGATGATAATACTATGGGTATTGGACTAATTAAGATTGATGGTGCAAGAACTTTTATTGAAGCATGTTGTATTCCAGGAGTAGCGGAAGATGAGGAACAAGCTGAGGTTATAGCAATATTGGAGGCAATCAAATGGGCAAAATCAAAAAACATCCAGACTTCTTGAAGGAGATTGTTTGAATATAGGCTTGCCTATAAATAGTAGCGTAGGATCTCTTAGATGGAAAATAATTCCATTATCATGGATTGTAAGAAACTATTAAGTATTTTTTCTACTTGGGTGTGTGTTTATGTCCTGAGAGATACGAAGGAAATGGTTTATTACTTCGCTAAAGAAGCTAGTCTTAGTAATAGTCCTATTCTTTGGGGGTTGATTCTCCTGAATGGTTGAAAACTCTCTGCAGAGAGAAAATCTGTTTTGGTTCTGCTTGATTTAATAAATTATTTTTCCTATAAATAAAATAAAATAAAAAATTGTTCAAACATGTTCCTCATTTCCATATTGCCAGATCCACTTGGCATGCATGGGCCTTATTCATGAGTTGCAGCTTCTTTATTCCCGCTCCACCCCTTATTTAGGCAAACTTAATTTCTTCCATCCAACCCAACCCCTTTTATGTTTTTTATTTAAAATACCCCTTAAGAATTGACTCATATATCTTTCCATTTGCTTTTCTACCAAGGCCAGAATCGGAAATACTGATAGATAGTGAATGGGCAGACTACAAAGTACACTTTGTATTAGCATTAATATGCCACCTTTGGGAAGATAATTCCTTGCCATACACATAACTTCTTTCCAAATTTCTGAAGTATCAAATTCCATACTCCGACAGACTTAGATTTACTTTTCAATGGAATCTCTAGATACTTAACCGGAAACGAAGCAATGGGACATCCAAAAGAGTTTTCACTCTCAACTTTCTGCATTTCCCGCAACTACCAAACTACTCTTTCTGTAATTAACATTGAGGCCAGGAATGAGCTCAAAAGCTAGATGAACATATGCTTGGAATTTCTGGCATGTCGTCATCACCAAAAAAATACTAAAAGATCATATGCAAATTGAAAATGATTAATCTCAGGCGCATCAGGTGCCGGTCTAACATGGAGGTAGTCAATTGAGATTTATATATACTTTCATAGATTTTTTATTTGAGGGACTCCCGGAGATTCTCTAAAAATATAGAGATTTCTAGTGACTCTTTGAGAGTATTTTAGAGAGTCTTTGTGACTTGTAGAGACAAAAAAATGATATTCATAAAGAGTCTCCGTGATTTGTAGAGACAAAAAAAATTATAATATCTAATCCAAAATTCAAAACATCTACCCGTTACTTTATTATGCATGTTATAATCAAAATAAAATTACCATGAATAAATGGTAAAATATGTGTTCATTTTCAAAATAAATTTCGGTGTTGCCATATGCCTATGTTTTCATATTTTTTTTATTACACTCATCCCACATTCATTTGATTTTATATGCAATCTCGCACTAGTGGAAAAAAGCCGTTTTAAGATAGTTGGAAAGTGTCGTATTAACAGGTTATAAGACACTTTCGAAATGCAGCTGAAAGTGCCGTAGATTCAGTGTCTTTTTCTGGAACGACACTTTCGAGTTGACTAAGAATAAATTGGATTTACGATAGTTTCAAGATGTCTCTAGGTATGACACCTGGATTACGTCGTAGATTTAATTTATAATATTAAAAAAAAATACGAATCAGATCTGGCTGACTGCAATCAATCTAACTAGGCTGAAATAATTCTGATTCAAACTCAAATTACACTAAATTCAAACGCAAATGACAATTGAAATTTAAATAATAGAACCAGATTCATCTATAAAAAAAGAAAATCCATTACATTAAACTGCATTCAAGAATTTAGTTCTAAATCATACAGGAAAAGGATTCAAGTCCTATAAAGTAAGTTCAAGATTTCTTAAAAAGATGTACTACAAGTCCTAAAGATTTCAACATCAATTTCAGTGATCATGACCCTAGGCACCAGCTAGCTTGAGAGCAGAAGCACACCCTTTCCAACATCTTTGTATCCAGCAAATACATCGATCTTAACAGCAATCATGACATAATTGTCCCTCGTGAGACCATCGGGAAGAGAGTGACGACATCTTTAAAGGTTATCGAACTACATTCAGAATAAGAGTAAAATTTCAGACCTTATATGCTAGGTTATATGACTAGTCAAAACATAATATAATATACAAAACATAATAACACGGAGGGGGTCTAATAGATCCATCATCAAGACATCAACAGCGGCAACAATGACATAGTAACTTCATTACCTACATCAACACGGAGATGAACAAATAAACCGTAGGCAGTGACAACCTTATAGCATCAATTTCAGGTGACAACAATTAAATATACAAAAGGTTTTCAGCTCACCTTCATGACACATTGCAGAGCCAATCACGACACCACATTTACCATGATCTAAACTCATTCGTGACATCTTCTGCCAAGGATATTTTTCGCACAGAATGTAAAGCACCAATGTGCCTAGCAACATCTAACAAATGGAAAAATAAATAAATTAGCACTAAAAAGCATAATAAATGAGGTGATATGTAGAGAGCTGGAGAAGTTCTAGTCCTACAAATGCAGCTTAGAGACCATATCACCTTGCGAGAAAAGTAACTATCAAGACAATCTGTAATAGTTGCATCAACGAACATGCTTGTCGTTGTTGTTACAGGCACATGAAGTAGTCATGGTACATTTCCAAATGCAGCAACTTCCAAAGGTCTAGCATACGGTAGCAATCATAAAGAGTTTAACATGGGAACACAAGATCAAAAAACTATAATCAAGAGTTTCAGAAGAGTGGTATAAGTTGAAACCTTCATGGAGATCTTCTCTCCCTGCAAGTAACTTTCAAGTTTCGGCTTTAGGAGCATCATCGGTTGCAATCGACCTTCAAAGTCTAAGCCTGCTTATCCAGACCCTGCAAAAAAAATAGTTTGAAACTTTAAATGTACATTGACAACATACTTAACAACTCTTGGATATATTACTATGACAAAGCTTGGTAGTGATACCTACACAGATAGACCAATTACGTAAACTAACAGACAACTTATGCTCTTACAATCCTTACCATGATCACTAATGTCTCTGCATCACCCACATCCTTTGTTCCCATGAAGCTGAAATACAACCAGCTAACAACCATCAATAATCCAACCTGTTATCTTGTTAATCTAAAATACAACTTGACTAACAACGTCAAGGAGAAACTTAACCTTCAAGGAACTAATAGGTAAACATGATCTGCAAATTTTACTTACTTTATTGCTCGCAACTTTCATTTGGAATTGCACAGCTCCAGGTTTCCCCGTGAACCTTTGAGGAATAACACCAGATCGTTAGCATTGGAAACACAGTTAGCAGCACATAAGCCATACTTCTAGGTTATTGATGACCAGAAAATCAAAAATGTAAAATAAGGTGAGATAAACTTAGAGCAGATATTTTCTTGAGAAAATACTAGTAAAAGTGTTTGTATCTCACCCTTCATTCAAGATGCCCAAACTTTTTTAGCTGTAGTGCAGATTACAACATTAGCTAACCCTGCACCTAATGGTACTTGCCAAGCAGGATCCTGGCCTGAATTTGCACTCAAAACGAACATGGATATATATGAAATAAAAATTCATTGTACACAAATTCATAACCAAATTCGTAACACTTGAATTCAAAATCACAAAAAAGAAAGAAAAAAAGTATTCAATTTTAATGAATTCATACATTTAGTTAAGTTGCATTTCTGGATTCAGAGTTGTAGTAGTTCAGATTTCCATCATTGGCTGGGAAGGGTGCCTTAAGAAAACTACAATGCCAACCATAATGTCCAAGTTTCTTCTCCCACTATGATTTTCCTACAATAGAAACTATCTGGTATTGACATACACATCAAAAGTGTACAACATGACACAACAAAAGTGTATTAACGTATATAAAAAAAGTGTACAACATAAGTCTTAAGTCTTAATTAGGTGTAATCAAATATTAAAAAAATTCTAATCGCATCACATACCTGAATGAATGGTGTTGTGTGTATCCTTGGCAATCTGTGTTCAACAACTTGCTTATGAATGTTCACAGAACTGATGACTAAATCTGTGTTGGCATTATATCTACTACAACCAGCAAGAGGTAAAAGTATTGCACCCACGACTCCAATGAGAATAACAGTGATTACATATGAAGACTCTACAGTAACAATGATAATAAGATCAATATATTTGCGAAAACTATAATATGCATTTGTACCGATCAAAAGAAAATCCGAAAAAATTCTCACTTGTTTTGACCTAGAAAAAGTATACAAATGATGCTTGTAAACCCATGAAATAGATAATGAACCTTGGATATGGCAAAAGTCGACGCTCTAGTCTCTGTAGTCTTAAGGAAAGATAACAGTCAACAAGAGCAAAGCTGGTCGATAATTCACATTAAAAAGAAAGGGTATAATGAAGAAAGGAAAGATGACTGAATCAGCCAAACATACAGTTGAATATATCACATGCTATATAAGAGAAACAAAAGGATGAAAAGAAAGGACTCAGAATTCAACTACAAGTGCTCTCTCTATTATATGCATGGGCATTGAGAAATTGATATTTTTCGAGTCCAGTTTTGCTAGTTCAATATCCTAAATATGCGATATTGATGCTACATGTTTCTCAAATATGCGATATTGATGCCGATCTCTGAGTTTCTAGTGAAATTTAACTCCCTGAAGCACCAAATAAGCGATACTAATGCTACAAGTATCCAAATTAGGACTATACACATGAATACTTTCTCGATAGCAGCAACATCTGGAACAACCACATGGAATTTGCACTCATAAGCAGGAGCCGCAGTTACAAGACTTGCAACAGTGCTATCGGCAAAGGCCTCGATTGCAACTCCTTTGCACGAACTCGGAAGAATCAAGAGCGTGTTACAAAATTCAAACTCATGAAGTTGAAAGTACAGAGAAGTAGATTAATATCTGAAGTGACTTTTGTATCTCATGGCATATAAAAAAAACAAGATATATTAAATCCAAGGACTTTAAGAGTTCAACGTCTTTTGAGCTTAATACATGGCCTTTTTTATCAGTTGCAAATGCATTCAAGACTTGCATCGATAACACACAGATATGGAACAAATAGCAATATCTACGAGTGAAACTTATTACTTGATTTTTCACATTTTCTAAACCATGTGTAACTTTTCCAGAAGCCAATTGAGCTAGAATCGACACCCAAGTGCAGTTTACAACAGTTAACAAAACTTCAGGCCTCCACCCTATTTATATAGTTCCAAAGCTCAAATTGCAGAAACATAGCTAGGTACATGGGAAGAAAGGGCATCAAAATAGCTAGAATTAGGTACTTGCCTCAGCTTAGTAGCATTGCCAATACAGGACCTCAAAACAGCTAACAACCTAGGAATAAGCATCATTACATATCAAACTTGATAATACCCAAAGATTCAGTGACATCAGGAATAAGAATGAAATTGATGATAAAATAAAAAAATTATCATCACCCAGAAAAGTTTGAGAACTAAAACAAATTAAAAAGTATTTCAAGCTAGATCTAGAAGATCAACAGTAAACCCTCATCTCAAATCATGAAATTAACATGAACAGAAACAATCTCAAAATAAAACATCCAACACATTACAAAATAAAAAACCAACATAACGAAGCATCACGAACCCCAAAAAAATCCATACAAACCCCCAAATTATAAAAATCTAGGGTTTCATTCTAATGAAAACCCCAAAAATTGATTCTCTAAAAGAACAAAATCAGTTGATTCTTCAATTAAAACCAAAATTATGGTGCAATTGCAACTCGAAAGACCTGAACTTTGAGATTTGCTTTTAGAGGAAAAAAATCAAGAAAAAAAGGGAAACCCGTAGATTTACAAAAATAAATAAATAAAGGAAACCCAACCATCAAATTGGTGAATCAAATCTAACAAAAAGAGAGTAAGGAGAAGAGATTCACAAACCTTATCAAATAACAACAACCCCGATTCTGTCATCAAACAACATCGTTAGGTTTTGCTTCTGCAAGATCTTATTGATATACCATATACTTGAGAAAAAACGTATACAGAAAATTGATCCACTAGAGGCTGATTGTGTTGATAAAAATCGAAGTTCGGGTTTCGATCTATAGCTGCTGAAGAAAAAGGGATCTTGGGTCTGTGTAATAGAAAAATGAGAGAGAAGATTTCTGAAGAGGAAAATAAGAGAAAAAAGAGAAGTTTCTGGTGTGGAGAGGAGAGGAAAAAGAGAGGAGATAAAACCGACGATGAAAGAGAAAGTATAATAGACAATTATACCTCCTCGAAAATATCTATCAGCAAAATGTTACTATTCATATGTCATTGTAAAAGTCAACTATTGTCAATACTACAACGACAACCTTGACTTAAGTCAAGTACAAACGGAATGCGTTGTTGTATAAGTCAACCAAAGTCATACTGGAACGACATTTTGACTCTAGTCAGCGAGACTTTTGATATGTGGTTGTTTCTCAATATTTGACCTGTGTCGTTTCATTGTGTCTCAGATAGCCCATTTTCCACTAGTGTCGCCACTATAGTTTATGTAGCGCCCCCTAAGTTAGCAGCTGACTAATCCAATAAATTAACTAAATAAAAAGGTACTAAAATCTAAAACATGCACTTAAGCATTTAGTTAAGAAATGCGATACATAACTTAACCCAAAGCTAACCCCGCTCAGAAATATATATACAAGATCTTCTCTCAAATGATACATATATAATAGTCAATTAATTTTTTTAAATAAAATATACAAATTAATAAATATAACAGAAGATAATCAACTAACGAAGTAAACCCGTGAAGCTTTCGCTGTGCAACTCTGATCTGTCACAGAAACTGAAGTGGGAATAATTAACATTTAACCTTCTAAGTAATCATAGGCAAGATTTGGAAAACAATACATGTTTTTCCGAAAACATTAGACAGTGACTAAGTCACTGAAATAATCATACATGTATATGGAACAAACTCCTTCGTCAAACAATGTACTAATATGGTTGTAAATTCCTAACCGGCAGTTCACACCTATTTAGCTATGGATGCCACCAAGACCATGGTGACCAACTCTAAACAATAAAAGCTGAATTAAAGTAGATATAAATGTGAAGGAGCGTATCCTATATACCACGAGTGGAAATTCTCATTTCCCATAACAATTCATGTTGATGACGAAACAATACAAGTCCTTTCCACATCGTGGAAAGATTCACAGAAATAACAGGATTATCATAATGCATTTTAAACAAAACATGGAATGCACGGACAGACAATGCATGAGTTCGTTAATCATAAACTTTTATAAAAGCAACAATAATGAATACAAAGAGTTAAATGCATTCCCACACCTTTTTGATGACAAGCCACGCCTACCTCGAGATCCACGATCCACTGGTTCGTCCTTTGAATCGGTCGTTGTTAATACTAACTGATAATCAAAGAAGCATTCTAAGAATCTAGCCAAAAAGGCTCACACAAGAATCATACAAGTCTATCTAATGATTTTAGGCCCATTTACGTTTTTATACCCTTTTATTATCTATCTTTATCCCATCTAAGGTTCTTCACATCTTCATAATCCATCTCTTGCATATCTAAAGATTTACCAATTCATTGGGTTGGTTCTCTAGTCCAATAGCTAAGTCTTATGAGTATCTACAACTTTGTAGAAGAAGTCAAAGTCTAATTCGGACCACGAGAGGTCCAAAACATCTAACTAAGAAAACTAAATAAGTCTTAAGCCCAAGTCCTCAACTCTAGCCCATTAATATAAGGCCTGGCCCATTAGAAATAATTAACGGTCACTAATGGTCAAACTAACAGTCCAAGGTCAACTTAACAGTCAAAGTCTAAGTCTAGGACAAAGTTTAGTCAATGGTCAAGTCAAAGTCAAAGTCCAGGGTCAATGGTCAATGGTTAACGAGTCAAGACTCATGACTCAGTGGGTCAAATCCGGTTCAACCCGATTCAACTTGGTTCGACTCAGTCAGATAGACTGAGTCAGCTAAACAAGACGAGTCAGATATCTAACTCACAGAAAAACACAAGGCCTAAGCCAAAACACAAACTAAGCTTAACTGACAATCATTCCTCCCTGTCATAGTTTTCAATTCAACTCTACTTCAAAAACATTTCATTTTTATCAAACTTAAAATTATAAATCTATTCTTAAACAACTTCATATCTTAATTACAACACTAAACTAAGTTTACCTTGATTTGCAATCTCAGGCTTTCACTAAGGCCACCACGACATCATGTTACAACCAACTTCAGCTTTTATCTACACTTTCAAATACCAAGAGTTACAACTGATTCCTAGGTTGTTCCAACTGCAACTCAAACACAACACTATTTCATTTATAGTTCCTTCATCCATTCATTGTAGCCCAACTCTACTGCATATCTACATACTAATCTCAATCTCAATTCAACACTGTAACCTTCATTCCTGAATCCCAATCCTATAATCTACATCTGCAACTTAACACATCTAACACCAATTGCTTTATCAACAGACTTCCAAATACTTCCATGCATTATGTAATCCATACCACCTTCACAAAACTCAACACATCCTAAACCTCAATGAATCAGCAACACAACCTCAATCTGAAGCTTCATTGTAGACAACACTGCTCGACCACACAATATTCTTCATAACCCAGTCTCCAACAAACCCTCAAATCCAACTACACAAATTATACCAACAACATCATGACATCTCATTCCTCCTGTAACTCAGTTCAACAGCAAACTCCACCATTCACTGATGTCCCATGCATCATTAACATCACTAAGGGTTCAACTTAGCTTCACACAATCTGCATTTACACCACCAACTTCTACAGTTGCCCAACATCATTCTCTTGTTCAACTAATCCCAAACAACACCAATACCACCAATAGTTCAACTTAAGTCAACACTAATACACATCTCCTCCCCTGTAACTTCCATTCTAATCTAAACTACACCCACAGCTTCATTATAAACTCATCTCAACTCAGAAATTCATTAACAGACCAACCTAAACTATAAACAGCAGAAAATAATAACCCCCAAACCATACAACTCCAATTTTAGCCTACTAAACTTCAGTTCAACACACACACATCCCAATTCTTAATTCAATTATTAATCATACATATTCATATAATAAAACTGAATTGAGCTAAATCATCTTAGGGAAATAATTACCTCAAATGGTTCCATGGAATCCAATTCTTCTTTATTTTGATTCAACTCAGCAACACAACATCAAACTATCAATTTCATCTCCTTTATATAATCATCAAACCCATGAACCCTAAATCTCTATTTTATCAAGAACCCTAATTTCTTTCAACATAAACCCCAGTATAACATGCAAAACCCTTATTACCTTTTTCTTTCAATTCATCTTCAGAATTACTTCAATTCACCAATTCGGTGATAACCCCTCAATCCTTCATCTAACATCCACTCAATTCATCTCTCAATTCGTCACAAACCCTAACTTCAATTCTCTATAATCCGTAATTCTTCTTCATCCAACGATAATTCATCTTCAACACAATCACCAACGACTACTGCATGACCTTCTATACCTCTTACCAACAACTAATCTTCCATTCGATCTCTCGAATTCGCCGGAGAGGGAAGAACAGAAGAAGAAGAGAAAGAGAAGAAGAAAGAAGAAAGAAGAAAAACGATAATAGAGAAAAAGAAAAGAGAAAGAGAGCGAGTTAATCCTCTCGGTTGAACTGGTGGATAAGGACGACCAAAACTATTAAGGCACCCACAAAATTATTATGGGCAGCCACTCAGATTTTGTCCTTCACGCGTATTTGATAAATTATTCTTCGTCCGGTATTCGAATGACACGCTCGAGTAGTCCATCCCGCATAACTTATCGAGATATATCCAAGGGTACTAATTTCGTATCTAAATCGTTGTTAGATTAATTCCTATTAATTAACGTTCGTTTTAAACTAATAGAGTTATTATCAGCTAATTCGTTTCTTGACTGGTCTAATATCGTTGACGAGCTTGAGGATCCTTACAGTTTACTCCGCAAATGGTCAATGTCATCGGCTCAAAAAAAAAGAAGGTCTTACTCTCTCAAAAACAAATATTTCCCAAGTTTCTAAGTCTCCAGAAATATCACCTCTTGAGGAGAGATTTCTACCATGCCTATTTTCCTAAAAAAAGTCTCTCCAAATCTCTGAAAACAATAAATCAATGACTTTCAATTCTCATTCGAATAACATGGATGTTGGAGTGACTCTTATTAAACCCTAATCCAATAACATGGAGTTTCAGAGAATTTAAATGACTTAAAAAATGTCTCTAACCAATAACAAGAGACATTGAGAGACTCACCAAAAGTCTCAATGGACTAACAGTGGATTTGAGAATTCTCTAAAAGTCATTTGAAATCTCATTTGACTAACCCCTGTAAATCCAGCCAATAAGTCCAAAGAGGCAAAGAAGAAACTTTTTTTATCAACGCAGGTGCCGGTCTCTCTTCTTTTATTTCAAACTAATTTTCATTTCAAGACACTTATCCTAAGAAATACAATGCACATTTCAAAAAATAAATAAAAATAGGGGAATGTATGGAAAGGTCCCAATATTAGCCCCCGATTTACAAAAAAATCACAATGCTACAAACCATTAACAGATTGGTCCTACTTCCGTTAAATACATGGTTATGTCACTGGGCCCCGCATGTTTAGAGTTAAATACACTCGCCAGTTTATGAGTTTTCCCTTACCTGACCACAGTAGATCTAACACCGTACATTGAGGGTCGTAGCAATCTCTAGGTGATACGGACGGACAGAGATTCAAGTAGCAGATGAAAGGCTATAACAGTTTATGGTAAACTCGTATCGTCTCCACCCATCTATCTCTAAAACCTCTGCAGAAATGGCGCAAAAATGGCGATTCACTCCAAAACTTGAGTGAATCCCTGGTTTCGATCGCAATAGTTTCTCAGTTCATTACGCTGGTAGTGTATATGGTGTTTAACCTAGAGATGTGAAGATTTTTAACCAAAGAATCATACTGGTTGTAGTTTGTCGGTGGTTTTCTTACAGGATTTCGTCAACATGTACTCGGAGATCATGAGGTTGGTAATCACAACCATATTCTGTCAATTTCCATTACCAGAATCTAAACTGTCGATTTTAATATTTTTTTTTGCAAAACCCTAATTTCTGAAAATATCAAATTTTGACAGACAATTTTAATAAACCCTAATTAGTGAAATTGGGTATGTTATCTGTTACTACTTTCTGGTGTATTGAATTTGATTATGTGTATGTGTAGGAAATATGTGAAGAATCCAGTTAGAAGCTTTAGGGTTGAAGAATCACATACAAATAAGGTTAGGTTTTTTGGTAACATAAGTGTGAATTCTGGTGGATTGGAAGGTTTTAGTGATACAGTTCATGCTGCATACCAGTTACCACCTATTAAGAAGGTTAATTTGACATGGTTTAGTGACCCATACCCTTTCTATATTGGTAGTAATGATGAATTCTTTGAAATGTGGGATAAAGGAGTGGTTGAATATGATGGGTATATTCATCTTTACATGAATGTTACCAACAGGAGAGTTCCTCTTAGTGATGAATGCCCTTCATCTTCTTGTCTGTCAGTTTCAAAGAGTCTTTTTTCAACACCTGAGAAGGTGCAGAGTACATCAAGATGTCACATTGAGAGAGGTGCAACACTAGTCAGTATTGACCCATCTCTTTTTTTAACATCCAAAAAGAGAATCATATATAGTAAATCTCCTGAGATACTAAGAAGAAGTCCTAGGCTAGTGCAGAAGTCAATTGCTGCAATCACTGGTAGTGTTGATGGTAAGAAGCTATTTGTTAATGTGGATGATGATGACAATGGAGTTGAAGAAATATCAGTTGAATCAAGACAGGCTGAGTTGGAGTATGAAAACATACAACTCACAAATACTGAAGAAGATATGTGTCATCCCTTTGATGACTGTAGAAGTCCAGTTGCTGATGATGTAGAAATGGGTATAGAAGTGTACACTGATTTTGTGAACAACTACTTTGGGAGATTAGACTCTTTTGATTACTTACATCCACAACTGTATAAGGCAAATGGAAATGCAGGTTTTCTTTCAATCTCTCTGTTTTTGATTAAATTCATTTGAACTTGTATCAAGGCTGTAAGTTTTAACTTGTATGCATTTTAACTTGTAAGTTTTAACTAGTATGCACTTAATGATTTTTTAACTTGTATGCATTTTAAGTTGTATGCATTTTAACTTGTCTGCATTTAAACTTGTATGCATTTTAAGTTGTCTGTCTGTATTTTATGTGGTAGATGAAGACCCCAATGACAATAGTGGTGGTGTTGGTGAAGAGTGTGGCACAAAAGGAAAACAAATAATTGTTATACCATCTAATAATTACAGTGGTGATAGTTCTAGTAGCTGTGATTCTGAAGATGAAGATGGTACTTTATCAGTCCAAGGAGTTGTAGAGGATGAGGGGCAGAAAACAGTTTGGGTCAGTCAGTATGAAAAAGTTTGGGGGCCACATGTAGAAGCTGCTGAAAGAACATGTGGTTTTGATGATGACACTGGAGATGCTGAAGAATTTTTGGATGTTGGCAAAATGTTTGTGGGGATGGAGTTCATGGACAAGAATGACTTTAAGAAGCACTTAAGGGATTACGCAGTGAAGAATAAGTTTCAATACAAGTTGAGGCCCAATGACAATGAAAGGATCAAGGTTAATTGCAAGTATAACAAGTCTCAAGGCTGTAAATTTTTTATTTATGCAAGTGTCAGAACAGGAGAACCTACTTTCATACTCAGAAAAATGAACTTGGAGCATACTTGTGTGACTGAATGTGTAACCATAAACAGTACAGCAAATGCAAAATTTGGTATGAGAAATAATTTTATCCTTATTTTAATCACCAGGCCCACATGGATGAACTTGTGAAGTTGTCTCCAGCAGCAGCAGAATATATGATGAGGGAAACACCACAACAATGGTCTAGGGAATTCTATGACCAATCTACTTCCTTAGAGCATACCAACAACAACTTCTGTGAGTCCTTCAACAATATGGCTGGCCCAATGAGAGACAATCCCATTTGTACCCTTGGAATGATGTATGGTCAACTCATTATGGGTATGTTTTACAAGAGAATAGTTGAGGCTGATAAGTTGGAGCTTGGAACCTTGGTGCCAGAAGTTATGAAGTTGATAAAGAAGATGGATAATTGCACAGCTCACCTGAGACAAAATGGAGCAGTACTTGTCAAGTTGTATGAGGTGAAGAACATTGAAACTAATGCTCTGTTTTAAGTTGATATTGTTGACAAGACTTGCAGTTGCATTCAGTGGCAACTTAGAGGAATCCCTTGCATACATACTGTATGTGTTTTCATGGATAGGAGGATCAATTAGGCTGAGTGAGTTTTCTTGCCTTTTTGCAATTTTTTTGTAATTTGTCATTTATAAGTTGGTTGCAATCTAGTTGAACTAAGTCATTGATAACATTGTTATTTGGTGGCAGATATTGTGACAAGTGTTATCTGGTTGATGCTTTGAGAGCAACTTATGCTCCTGAGATGGGTTTATTAGTGGGCAGAGAAGACTGGGATGAGGTAAGCACCAACTTTGCCCTTATTTACTCTCTTTCTTTGTCCTTTGCTTTGTCCTTTTATGTAAATTTAATTATTATGGAATCTTTCATTTTATGACAAAGTATATCTTTAATAATTAGGGTTTGCTTTCACTACTTATTGTCCTGTTTCATTTCCTCTTTCCTTATCAATTCTTCTTATCTCTTTCTCTTTTGTTTCTTTGTGCATCCACAAGGAATAGTTATGAGACCTCCTATTGATATCAGAAAACCAGGGAGACCATGTAAGAAAACAAAGAGAGCTTATGATGAAGGTCACACTGAGAATAAGGTTAGAAGTTGTACAAGGTGTAAGAAAATTGGGCACAACAGGAGAACATGTGCTGGTGCACCTGTTGGATCTAATCCAAAATCTAAGAGGCAAAGAACAATGGTTGAAGGAGGATCTCACTCTACTTCTTATCCAGATCCACATGAGCTTAGTACTGGTAGGAGAGGCAGAAGGGCAACAAAGGGAAGAAGAACTGCTTCAACATCTGCTGCTGCTGCAACATCTCTTGTTGTTGCATCATCATCTCAACCTACAGATACTTCTGCTGCTGGTGCATCATCATCAACAAATGCAGGAGGTACATGCTCAAGAGGTGGTAGAGGTTCAATAGGTGGTAGAGGATCAAGAGGTGGTAGAGGCAGATCTGGAAATACAGTACAGGTGCAACAAACATTATCACAGAGCATTGTAGGTGTTGGTGGGTTGAGCCAAACAACAAATGACATTGATGCTGCTTGAACCATCAACTCTGCTGCTGATGCTGCTTGCCTCACTTGAATTGTTGCACCATTCACTTATGCCTCCACCCATTTTTGGTTTGAACATGTTATCTGTTATGTCTGTAGGTTACAAAGAATTGAAAGCAGAGTGTGATTGTGTGCAGGTATATAAAGAAGAGTGAAAATCATACCGTTGGTAATGTTCTGATTTTCTGCCACGTCACTGGATTGCCACGTCACTGAGTTGCCACATCAGCTCAGGCTAACTATGGTTAAAATGGGTTGAGTTAGGTTTGAGGGCATTTTGGAAAAACTTAACACCATTTTTTTTCAAATTTTGTTATGTCGCCCCATGTATGACTCCTTTATAACTCATTTATAAAAGTATGATGCATTTGTAAACGAATTACAAAAAGTATGACCTTTTTGTAAATCGCCCATAAAAATACAACGCGCATTCATATTGCAGTATCTACACAACCACTCGCACCCCTTGAGGGCTAATCTCCTACATCAAACGTCAATTCTGGAGAAAAAAAATGAAACAAAGAATAAAGAGCAAACGGCATTCTTTATTAAAACAAAATGGGTAGAACTTGATGATTCCCAATCATAAGTTAGCTAGGGTTTACCAACCAATAACATATCTACACAACAACCAACAGACCCAATCATTAAAATTCAAATTAAAAGGGAAGGGAAAATGTATATCTGCCGCCTATTGAAAACCAATAAGTTTGCACAATTAGTATGGGTTGGTAGATCAGGAAGACAAGTAGCTAACGGGATGTATGGGGATACAATCTGGATAGCTGATGTGATGTGACTTAAAAACGATAACATGCTTGCAAGACCAACATTTGATTTTGTGCTTGTTAGCGAGATATATGTGGGGCTAGCTCATCTGCCACCCCTCGGGTCTTAGCCACACAATTGAAGTATGGGTAAAAAAAAAATCAAAAAAAAATATATATATGTAATTATAGTATCGGTATAATTAAAGAAACCAAGTTTAACGGAAGTTTTATGAACTGTGCCGGCAATAAACCAACCTCAGCATTGGGTATTAATTTCCTTTTACCTAATTTCTATATATCAATGCACAGGGCCGGCTTATGATAGAAGCAGTGTAGGCAATGGCCTAGAGCCCCAAATCATTAGGGCCCAATTTTTTTATTTTATTATCCTATAATCAATTTGTGACACTTTAGTAAATTATTTTGCCACTGGTTTTTTTGCTTAATAGATAATTGTGACAGTAAATAATTGTGACTGCATATTTTGTAACAATTATAAGTGCTAAATTTAATATATTTTGTGGGCTTAAATAGCAAATTACAACTTTATAACCTAAATTCTAACAAAAGAAAAATTGAAAAAAAATTGGGGGCCTTTGACCGCTTAGCTGGTTTCAAGTTAGCGATATATATATAAATTTGCCTCCCAAAAACTAAAATTTTAGGTTTATCCCTGATTTGGTAACTTATAGAAGGCCCCATATTTCAAGTTCCCCTAGAGCACCACAAATCTATAAGACGACAATGCATTTCTCCACTTATCGATCAAAAGACTAAATAAATCTTCTGCCGGACCTTAATTGCCTCTTGAAGCAGTATCACAAGAAATACATGATAACGGACCTTATTTACTTGTTAAATAATATAGCTCTAATCAGAGCAAAGCTGTAAAAATTCCTTTTTTTGCCGATTCATTGTTTAAAAATCAAAACAGAAGAGGCAGTGCTAAGCGTGCCTGAAGCTGGAGAATGCACGGTTGTTATTATTATCATGATTCAGTGTTTGTATTTATGGTTGACAGAGGACACAGTATGTATAATATGCACACAGAGATATTTCTTTCCTTCGTCATCATAATCTTCTTCTCGATCTCCTATTCGACCTCCAAAAATATGAAGAGTGGGTTCAAAAAAGACTTAATTCAGACTTCAGAGATATGGATGATTAATTCAATCCTTTTCCCAATTATTTCTTTTTTTATTCCAATTTTTGAGGTGGTTTTGTCTTAAAAATAGCATTCACTTATTTGATCTAGCCAAAACATTAAAAATAAAGAAGAAAAGAATTCGCTTATTCCTTGAACTTTTATCTGACACAACAATATCGCCTGTCATATAATTTGAGCTAGGCAGTAAATGGAAGGCACAGATGATATGCATGAATGTAATGCAGTACCCCGCAGGCAATCTTAATTGCCAGTTGCGTCATGGATGGGTGAAACTCTGAACACATGGAGAGGATGCAAACTGTTGCGGCGCCACAACAATTTACATCCGCCTTTCCATCAAATTTATTGTGTTGCTCGCAAACAGCTTATGGACATCAGCGCTGGACGAGCTAGTTTACAACCATATAATTACCATGTTAGGTAAAATTTGACAAAATAAAGACCCATTTTTTCGTGGGATGGAAGGTATATACTAAAGATGTACATATAATGTATCTGCCGGCTCATTTGCAAACGGTTAATAATCTACCTCAAGGAAATGTACTAGTATTTTCATTTGTTTTCATTTTGCCTTAAAATAGAAAATATGCCGAATTGAAAAAGTGGTTTCCACTTTTTATGGAACGCGGAAAGTAGCATGTTTTGTATAAATACTGAAAACGAATATGAGCTAATACGGCATACAACAGTACATTAATGATTATGACGGGCGGTGCTTCTCCTGGATAACATGTTGATTGAGATTTGATTGAATAAACTGTGGCCCTGGTGATCTTATTGGGATTTTATTCAATATTTATATGGGTTAGTAAGAAGGTTAACCACTACACAACACCCATGCCCATTTGATTGACAAAATCTTGCAAGCACGTAAAGGATGATTCGACACACTTGGTTTATGAGTTGGATCGTTATCCAATCTATAATTCATATTCCAAGATCTTAATTTCACTGAGACTGCTTGTAGGGTACCACATGAGAGATGCAAATTTGAAAATGTAAAAATAAAATAAAAAACCGAGAGGTACTGTTAATTTACATTGGAGAATGTAAAATTTAAATGGATTTTCAAATTTGCGTATACATAATAGGGTTGCTATATAGATTGCGGGTTAAATTCTGCGGTCTTTCCCAACAAATACCATAAGGTGTGTCCCCTCCCCAACTTGGACTATGAATTTCACGATCATTTTATTATTTTCGTTTATAGAAAGTGATATTTTTCATTCTCCAATGTTAATTAACATCATCTCTCATGTTTTTTTAACTATATGTTTTTCATATTTTCCAATGTAATGTTGGTTGTTATATTGTGCACTTATACAAAAGATAACTATTTTTTTTTCTTTTTTGAAGAATTATTTCATTAGGTTAAACTGGGGTTACACGTGGGAATGTTATTCCCATAGAGTCTGCTATTACAATAGAACTTATAGATGGGAAAATTACATTTTCGCACACTGTTGTTGTGAGGTTCCATATAGAGCAATCATCCGCCGCTCGATTTGCCAAACCGTCCGCTGCTTGATTTCCTTTCCTACAGACGTGCCTAATGGTATATTGCTGAATTTGGATAAAACACTACGGGAAAAATAGTGATCTACAACTGTAGATTGACAACTCGTATTTTTAAGTCGTAAAAGGTGGCATGTTTTACAACCTTTTCCAAACAAAAGTTGCCAAAGTAAACAAACGTCCAACTCTTAGGACCAGAGAGGACCAAAGAGTAGTGACGAGAATCTAAACCACTACGCTTGTGTAAAAAGAGTTGCATAGAGTAGTGACTACCTTTAGAATTTAACAACTCATCTCGAAAAAGTAGTGAATCATTGTATAACAACTTCCATAAGGGTTGTTGAATATAAACCAAAAATTATTTTTAAAAATGTTCTTGGTAAGGTTCGAACCAAAGCCTACCAAAGCCTACAGGTGTTAGTATAAGTCATCAACCATCCATCCGGACTCACAATATTGGTACTTTTATGTTTTGTTTATTAGTGATCATATTTACAACCGTTATAACAGTTGTAATTGAAAAAAAATGAGGCTCATGTGAATCGAACATGCGCCTCCTCTATCAAAGTCTGGGATTCAAACCATACTAACACATATACATGTCTGACTATATTTTACATATACTTCAATATGTACCAAAATCTTAAGTTGAGCCTTAAAAAAAAAAGCCAGCAAATGCATCACTTTGCCTGAAACATACAAGGCATTCTTGGAATTATAGACCTGCAAGTTCTGGTGAAGCTACAATTGCTGAAAGATCTGAAGTATTGACTGGAATAAAAATCCCCTTTTCTCTCCTCCTTTATCCGGGATTGAGACCGGCAATGAAATGATATATCATTTCAATGGCGAAGTTAAGAAGGTAGGGGGGGGGGGGGTTCATCTCAAGAGAAACATATAGCATATCATAGAAACAATAGTATAAGCTTCATACAAATGAAATCTGAAACAGATAAAATGAAATCAGGTCTTACACATAAAATGAAATCTTAATTATTACATACGAAGACATTTCCCTAGATTTGTAACTAGATCAGCCATTTGATTTGTAGAAACTCTAACTTTTTCTTTTGCAACAATGAAGATAGCATTTGAAGCCCATGTAAAAGCTCCACATTGTTCACATACAAGGTAAGCTATGTGCTTATTGTGTTGATTGTTGCATATTTTTGGTTGAGTTTGTAATTGTAGGTTGAAGAGAAGCACAACTGATTGTGCAGTGGAAAATTTTTATAAGAGTGGTCATCTTCTCCACAAGCAGCACAACTTTTCTCCGATGGTAAGAACAATAACTTGGCTTTGCAAGGGTTCGAAGCATCATTGAACCATTCAAAGTAGGTGCAGGTTGGTATGGTGCACTTGAAAAACATTTTTCCATAGGTTTCAGTTGTTGTAGATCGTAAAAATGCTCTCACACCATTACAAGGAACATGCTTGCACCTAGAATAGAGCCAGGGACACACTTTTATCTCATGATTCCCTTGTTCACACATAGCACACTCATTTAGGATATTTTTAATTTTTATCTTACTGTTGCTATTGTTTCTGCTACTACTGTTACTTAGAGAATCTTTCATACCTCCACCCATGACTAATTCAATGTTTTTAAAGCCGAATTGAAGAAATATTCTTAAATCTACACTGATTCGCTTACAAGGAAATTTCTTAAATCTATACTGATTCACCCATGACTAATTCATTTGACATTTATCAACTCAACTGAAATCGAAGTAATTCAATATCATCATTCTGTGTAATTTTAACAGTATTATCATTCATCATTAATAGATCTATTCTATCCAAGTAGGAAATCAAAAAAATAATAAAACACTACAATGGGTTATAGAATCAGGCCTTGTAATGGTGTGAGACCTTGTAATACTTGAATAAACCTTCCTTAAAAGATCGAGAAGGTGTTTTTGGTGAAGAAATTTTTAGCTCGATCTGCTGTTTGGTGGTGGTTCAGGTGATGGAGTAAGAAAAGAAGAAATTTTAATTTCGATTTGTTGTTTGGTGGTGGTTCAGGAGATAGAGGAGGAGGAAAAACTGAAGGAAAGAATATAAGTGGAGGAGAATAAGTGATGGGAGATTAAAAATATAAGAAGATAAATAGACCTTCTACAACCTTTATAAGAGTTGTCAAATTAAAAATTAACTTTGAAAAAAAAAAAGGTCTCTGTGAGTCGAACCTGAGCCTCCTCTGTCAAAGCCTGGGATTCTAACCATCCTTCCACATTTACATGTTTGATTATATTGTACATATATTTTTATATGTAACAAAACTTTCAACTGAGCCTTAATAAAAAAGGCCAGCAAATGCACCACTTTGCCTGAAAAATACAAGGCATTCTCTGAATTATACAAGGAATGCAATCACATCTCAATCAACACCCATAATACCAGATTCATGCAAGTATTGTCTGCAAACACCAGTCCTGCAGAAGAAGCTCCAAAACTTTAAAGATATGAAGATCGCCAGCAAACAAACCCAACTGCAAGATTAGAGACTAGCGCCTGATTTAAGTAACCAATTTCTGCACATGCTCTTTAGACCATCTGCATTTAGAACGCAATAAATCCCATTTTCTCACATCATTTATCCGGGCTTGAGACCGGCAATGAAATGATATATCATTTCATTGGCGGAGTTAAAAAGGGTGGGGGTGGAGTTCAAGAGAAACATATATATAACATTCATACCAACAATAGTATAAGTCATAAAGAGAAACAGATAGCATGTCAATTTAAAAGCAAAAATACAATCATAAGAAATATGAAGAAAAAAATACCCAAATTCAATAGAAATGAAAAGAGTAAACCCACCATCAATGACACTTCTTTTTCTTTTTCTTATTATTCTTATCCTTCTTCTTTGTCGGAACCACTAAGATAGGTTCTGCATCAGTTCTTGCATAAATCTCGGTCTCTCCATCCATTTGTAAGCCAAGAGTTGAAGGTTCCACTGTTTGGAAACTTGTGTCTTCATGTTCATTGTATTCCTCTAATTCATGGAAACCCCTTGATGGTGGTTTCAACATCACAAACCAATTAGATGTATCTGACTCTCGAGAATAGAAAACTTGTCGGGCTTGTGACGCTAAAATGAATGGATCATTTTGATATTGGTTCTTATGCTGAAGTAAGTTGACCAATGTAAAACCTTTTTCTAGCTTGACACCAAAATAGGTGTGAGCCCAATCACATTTGAATAAGGGAATTTGAAACATATGTTGGTAGTCCAACACGAGAATTTGTTCTAAAACGCCATAAAAACCACTGCTTATTTGTAATGATGCAACTAAAGATTCTGATTCAATTGAAACACAACTGTTTTGTGTGACTCTTTGAATATCCTTCGTAATAAACCTTGAACCATTTATTTGCAAGCCTTTATATGATACACATTTTTCTAAAGTACCATATGACAACCACACTAGTGTATTTAATACTGACCAGCCTTGACCAATTTGCATTTTAACCTATCAATAAAATTTAGTTAGCTGAACACAAGTGACCATAGTAATGGGCGCAAGCTCTATGTTTTGGCTTGGTAAAATCTAATTAAGAAGTGAATAACAGAATCATCTCTAGTAGTGAGATATAACTTGTTTTGTGGGTAATGCTAAAAAGAGGTACTACGTACTCAGGAAAAATGAATCTAGCTAATAAACTGCAAACATATAACAAATGACCAAGTGGTGGTGCACGTACGTTTTGCTTTAACCAATCTGAAAATGTTTCTGAGTATAAGGAAAGGAGTTGGTCTTCACTGGAAGTATCAAAAGATCTTAACTCATCCATATGCATTCTAATAAGAAAAAAAGTAATATGGAAAAGATCCGTAAAACACAAGTGTTTATACTGCTAACAATTTTAAATGAACATATATATAACTTAATACTTACGTTCTATATGGTTCAATTACTGCCATGTTAAAAAGCACATTTCTATGAGAGATCTTTAGCATATCACTACCAATACACACTTGAACACCTCTAGAAAGAGGACGCCCTGCCGGTGTGGAATCATGTTGAATGTCTTCATTACGGCTTTGATTTACTCCTCCTTTAGAAGGTTTGTCCTCATGAATATCAAAAAACATGACGCACTCCATTCCCAGGTAACACTCTGCTATACATGCTTGAGGTTGTGCATAATTTTTTACGTATTCTTTGAATGTCTTCATATACCTGCGATAGACCAAACCTTTAATTATTAGCACCAAAATCCCATTTACACAGAACAAAACTATAACATTGTACTTAAAATAAATAAAAAAAATTCATACTAATGAAACAAGTAATACCTTTCAAATAGATACATCCAACGATATTGTACGGGTCCACATAAATGCACTTCTCGAGCTAGGTGAATTGTCAAGTGTACCATCACATCAAAAATTGATGGGGGGAAGTACATCTCCAACATACACAAAGTATCAGCAATTTCTTCTTCAAGTTCTAATAATCTAGTGAGATCAACTGCCCTTTAGCATATTTCGTTAAAATAAGAACATAACCGAAATATAGCAGTACTTGGCCCATTAGGTAAAAGTCCTTTCAAGGCTATAGGTAATATTTGTTGCATAAGAACATGGTAATCATGAGCCTTAAGGACACCCAAGTAACCATCCTTCGAGAAATGCCTCCTAAGATAAGAACTATACCCATATGGAACCTTCAAATTTCTCATCCTATTATAAAATATACCCTTTCCCTTTTCGCTTAAGTTATATGGTGCTGGTGGAAGCCATGTTTTGCCATTTTTGATTGTTGGATGCAAGTCATCTCTGATTCCCATACTTTTCAGATCATTACAGGAATTTAAGCTATATTTTGTTTTGTTCTTTATATTCAATATAGTACAAATGACACTCTCATGGACGTTTTTTTTTCGTATGCATAACATCAATATTGTTCCATAGTAACAATTCCTAGGAAGGAAGGAACATATAACATAAAATGTATGAGAAGTCACTTGTGTTGTACATTTATAACTGGAATTTAAAATGCATATAGGAATTTCAGAATGAAAAGAAGATAATTTGAGGTTATAACTTACCTTCCAGTAAGGCAAGTCGAAAAATATTGATTGTTTGTTGAATATCGGATGGTCATCATTCTGTGCACCAGAACTAACACCAGCACTCGTACCAGCATCAGTAGTAACTTCTGTTTTCTGCTTCCCACACTTAGAGTTATCGTTATTTGCACCTGTTGTCGCACGACTCTGACCCTTTTTCTGCTTATTCTTTTTCTTATTATTCTTATTTTCCTATTTAGCTTTCCTTTTCTCCAACTCGTTCTGCTTCGCTTTTCCAAAGTCATTCACAATACTTCTCTGACGTTCAAAAGCCTTTGCACCAGACATAGTAGGTGGATTTTCCTTCCTCTCAATCTCTCCATTGAAACATGCTTTCTTCTTACTCGATCGAAGAGGATAATTATGAGGTAGAAATATCATATGATTCATGTAAACAGTTTTACGACTAAATAACAACCAGTTTGAAAGAGTATTATCACCACAAATAGGGCATGCTTCCTTCCCTTTATATGTACATCCATATAGGTTAACATAAGCAGGAAAATCGTTTATCGTCCACATCAATAATGCCTTCAAGTTAAACATTGTATTAGTATACGAATCATAAACCTAGACCTCGTCATTCCACAACTTAATTAGATCATCAATCAGTGGTTGCAAGTATATATCGATATCCCTACCTGGTTGTTTCCTTCCTGGAATCAGCAAGCTTAAAATAATATTATCGCCTTACATACACAGCTCAGGGGGAATATTATATAGCACAAGCAACACCAGCCAACAAATGTGGGTTGGGGAAAGATCGCCAAACGGATTAAATCCATCAGCATCAAGGCCAAGATACAAATTATGCGATTCTGAAGAAAACTTGGGGAACTTTGTGTCCATGTCCTTCCAAGCCAAAGAATTCGTTGGATGACATATTTTCCCATATTTACTCTTATGAGTCACGTGCCATATCAACTGCTGAGCTAGCTCTGCTGATTAATACAATCTCCTTAATCTTGGAACAATGGGGAAGTATCTAAGCACCTTCATCAGTATCTTCTTTTTGGGCTTGTCTATCATGTCAGCATCTTCCATGTTAGATGTGTCTTCCTTCCACCTAGAATAGTGACATTTAGGACATTCATCTGTGTATTTCAAATCATTTCTAAATAAACAACAATCATTCTGACATGCATGTATTTTCTCATAAGTGAGTTGAAAAGCTTTCAGCAACTTCTTCACTTCATAAGTTGATTTAGGAAGACAATGACCTGGTGGCAACACAAAACCAATTGTATTGAGAAGATCGTCAAAAGCCCTTCGAGATAAACCATTTAATATCTTATGCTTGCATAACTCAATAGTCATAGATAGCTTCGTGTGCGTAGTACAACCAGGGTATAAAGGGAAGTCAGCCTCTTAAATCTCGTTCAGTAATCCTTCGTCGTGGTTTGGCGACCCTTCGTCTTACCTAGGTTCACAAACCCCTTGCCCTGGTTCGAAATCACCTTCAACATTAGCACCTGTCCACATATGGTAAAAAGTACGTTGACTTGTTGTTCCCTCTTCATGAACATTAATATTAAAATTGCTAACCGCCTTATCCTCATGAAGAACCCACTTGGTGTAAGTAGGATCCATACCCCGTTTTAGCAAGTGCATATGTATTGTACCAGGAGGAAGTGGCGCAGCAGGATTCTTACAATCCATACAAGGACAACTAAACTTAGAAGGATTTCCAAGTTTCTCATGAAACAACTCTACGAACTTCTTTACTACATCTTGGTATGGAACTTCCCCCTACATTAAAACTCCAATGGTTAGACTAATATCGATTAATCTCATTATGAGACATACATATCAAATGACATAAAATGCATCTTCAATCCATGACCCTGTAGAGACAGTTATGACTTGGCTTTACCATGGCCAACGAACCCAATCTTTATTCATCATTTTACAAGTCAAGAGTCAGTCGTCCTGGTTCAGTTCAATATGAATCTCTATTTATTTCCTTCCCACTGTCAATGAAAAACATTCCCGTATTAAAACATATATAAAGTGCTAAAGGTTCAAAGCTCTAGATCTATCATTACACAGAAAAAATCAAACAAGAAGCCAACTAGAGTGCATACATACCATTAGTTAACTAGACTTGTTTTCAGCAAAATTTGTACTTCATTTGCTCCTCTATATAGTAAGCTCAATCTGCAAAAATCAAACAACCCAAAAAAATTAAGTTCAACCATTTGCAGAATTGAATGCATCTACACCTGAATTAAATTCGAACAAGGAAAAAAATAATAATGCAACTGTTTAAAATGATTGAAATCAAATGCAACCCTAAAATTTTGATGCATGCCAATCATCAAAATTTAATGCTACCAAATCATCAAACGGATTAAATGCAATGATTGAATTTTTTTTAAAATGAATTTAATGCAACCCAATCATCAAATCCTAAATTTAATGCAAATTAAGATGAAATAATTACAAAAAAGATTTAAAGCAATCAGTTACAGACTCGTGAAACAGATTGAGAAGGTATTAATAGAGCTTAAGAAGATCGATCTGTTGATGGAGAAGCTCGATCTGTTGATGATGTTAACAGGGATCTGTTGATGGAGAAAAAAATGATATGTTGATGATAAACTTAAGGAACTCGATCTATTTCCTCGATTTGTTGATGATGTTGAGTGATGGTGGTTTGATTAATGGTGTTTCGGCAGATGGAGGAGGTGTTTTTAGTGGTTCGAAGATAAGAAAAATAAAAGAAGTGGTAGAGGAGGTTAAGGAAAGAAAAGAAAGGATAAAAAGGAAAATAAAATAAAAACAATGGACAGTTAGAGATTGATGTAAGGTTAAAATGGACGGTTAGATACTGAAATGGAAGTTGTGATGCACTAATTTTTTCTCATGGCCCTTTCACAACTCTTAGTAATAGTCTTCGTGGTGGTTTTTTCGTCCTGCTAAACTTTTTCACTTCTGCTAAACTTTTTTTTTCACTTCTACTAAGTTACTTCACTCCTTCTAAGTTTTTTCACTTCTGCTAAGTTTTTTCAATTCTGCTAAATTTTTTCACTTCTGCTAAATTTTTTCACTTCTCGAAGTTTACGAATTCGTGTGTGTTTAAGGTTTCAGAGAATATTCCCATGGAATCTTGCCCGGAAACTGCTAAATATCCATCGTTCTTGCGAAGTTACATTCTAATAGTAGTCCACTCCTGGCCAGGTTTCGATCTCCGAACAAGTTCACTTCTCGAAGTTTGCGAATTCGTGTCTGTTTAGGGTTTATGAGAATATTCCCATGGAATCTTACCCGGAAACTGCTAAAGATCCATCGTTCTTGCGAAGTTCCAGTCTAATAGTAGTCCACTCCTGGACAGGTTTCGATCTCCGAACAAGTTCACTACTCGAAGTTTGTGAATTCGTGTCTGTTTAGGGTTTATGAGAATATTCCCATGGAATCTTACCCGTAAACTTCTAAAGATCCATCGTTCTTGCGAAGTTCTAGTCTAATAGTAGTCCACTCCTGGCCAAGTTTCGATCTCCGAACAAGTTCACTTCTCGAAGTTTGCGAATTCGTGTCTATTTAGGGTTTATGAGAATATTCCCATGGAATCTTACCCGTAAACTGCTAAAGATCCATCATTCTTGCGAAGTTCCAGTCTAATAGTAGTCCACTCCTGGCCAGGTTTCGATATCCGAACAAGTTCACTTCTCGAAGTTTGCAAATTCGTGTCTGTTTAGGGTTTATGAGAATATTCCCATTGAATCTTACCCGGAAACTGCTAAAGATTCATCGTTCTTGCGAAGTTCCAGTCTAATAGTAGTCCACTCCTGCTAAATTGTAAGTCAGAACCCATTTCAGACGTTTACGATTCATAGTTCGTGGTCAGGTTTGAAGCCGAAGTCACTATAATTTAGAGTTCATACCTTTCAAATGGTTTTATTGTAATTGTTTGTAATCCAACGAACCAAATTTAAGGAAATCAATTCACAAGCCAATCTAACGGTGGGAAGCCTTGTTTGGTTTACCAAATTTTGTGTTTTCTTCTCAATCCGTATGCTTTGTTTAAACCAATGGGATTGTCCAAATTTTAATCTAACGGCTAAAAAAAATTTCACGCGGATTGTGTGTTTCCCACCCAAATAACCCACCTAAATTTTGGCACATCCTTCGAAATTTTGAACCAAATTTGGTTTCCCACCCAAAAAGCCCCTAATGAGAAGAGTTTTGACCATAGACCAAATTTTTTATTTCATTTCTTTTCTTTTTCTTTCTCTTTCTCTTTCTCTCCATCTTTGTTCTCTCCTTCTCTGCAACTTTTGTTCTGCAACTCAGAAAACAAACCCCAACTTCACCTCAAACTCAGAAAACAAACCCCAACTTCATAGAAAAAAAGTTAGTATTACAAACTCATATTTCTCAGCGTCACCCTCAGGTGTAAATCTCACCTGATTATGGTTTTATTTTTCATTTTATGTTTCATTTCTGATTAGTTTTGATTTGAAATGTATGATTTAGAGTTAGATTTAGAGTTTTTCGCTTTCTTTTGTGTTTGATATGGGGTTTGGTTGATTAGGGTTTTATTTTCTTACCCGAGTTAGGGTTTTTTACAAAACCGATTCAGCTGTTAATGATGCAGAGTTTGTTTTAGAGTTTTTCATTTTCATTGGGTTTGATTTAGAACAACTTTTAGAGTTATTTTATGAGACGAGTTAGGGTTTTGTACAAAACCGATTCATCTATGTTTACCAGTCAGAACCGATTCATATGTGTGTTTGTTGAAGCTGTTAGTCGTATATGTTGAAGTTGTTAGTCGTGTGAACATGATGCTTATTTTTGATGCTTTATTGAGTTTATTCCTTTCAATTTTAAGAATGATAGTTTTAGCACATGTATGAGAAATTAAGTATCCATGTAAGTAAAGTTGGTGTAGTTTTAACATGATAGGTTTTTTTTTGACATGTTAACTATATGTAGCCATATATGTTAAGCTTTCAATAACAAGTAATACAATTTTTCATAATACATTATTCTCTTTAGAATTTGATTTTTGCAATATGATTATCCATCAAGTGAATCTATAATTGTCGTTGGTGGGAGTAGCGAACTCCTGGCTCATTCTCAACTGAGAATTACGCAGGGCTTCGCTATTCCAACCAACAATTGTCAGTTGCTTGGTGGTTATTTTAATTTTGATTTGTAACATGATAGTTAGTTTTTTAAGTTTGATTCATATGTGGATTGCTTTAGGGTTAATATTCTTAACATGATAGTTTGATTTTTTAAGTTTGATTCATATGTGGAATGCTTTAGGGTTAATAACATGCTAGGTTGATGCAGTATGTGGATTGATTTTTCTAAAGTCTTATATATTTTTGCAAGGTTTGATGAGAGCTAGAGAACTTTATATCTTATGAGCGACGCAATTGCTTAATTTTTTATTAAGAAATGGGCTTACTCATAGGATAATGAGTGCACCAGCTCATTCAGCTTCAATGATTCACATGTGTTGTTTTGTCGTGTACAATATTTGTGTTTGTGGTGATTTCTTATCCGATGAGATATAGTGCAATGTTTAGAGTTTGAGTTTTTGGTTATGTTTTTGTAGTAGCTTCGTAGTATGGAAGGAGATGAACATCCAATTTGTCTGCAATGGTAAAGAATAATAAGGTAAAGACTTATATATATTATGGTTCAGTTTAAGTTTACATATTTATTTTATATGTTGTTCTTTCAATCCTTTTGATTAACTTATTTTACTGTATGTTACAGGTTAACAATGAAGCGAAGAGCAAGAATTCGGTCCCATCTCCCAAAAAGGTAGTAAGCAAGAATTCGGTCCCAACTCCTAAAAAGGTAGCAAGTATGGAAGAAAAAAGTGTCCAAGCCAAAACCGTCAGCTCTGTCTCGGCTCCTATGAGGGTACGTAGTAACAAATCTCTTATGATTCGATTTCTTTTTACTTGTATCAATCACGTTATTTACCATCTCCTTTTGATTAACATAGTTCACTTTATTTTGCAGATCATTTTAAAAGACAAGAGTAAAAAGTCTCATGGAAAACAAACTCCTAAGAAGAATAAGAAGAGTTTAGAGCTTCTTTATAGCGAAAAGAGTCCAAGGCGATCATACCCTAGGTTTAAGAATAGCTCAGAGGAACCACATAGTGCTGAAAAGACTACTCCAACACAATCATCACTTCGGAAAACTCAAAGTGCAGTAGTTGAACCAGCCGCTGAAAAGCATACTCCAACACGATCATCACTTAGGAAAAAGAAAAATTCAGTTGAACCGGAACAATCTCAACCAAGAGCATCTCAAGTTTTACCCTCTACTGAACCATCTGTTGAACAGTCCACACAAATAGAATCTCCAACCGCACCCTTTACTGAAGAAGTAGTTCCCAAGCAAAGAGTTGCAAAGAGGAAATTGTACACAAGGTCATGTCTGAATGTGCTACTCAGGAATGCTGATGATACTTTATCAGATTTTAAATACGAAGAAGAAAAAGATGAAGATGATGCACTCGAACAACATAAGGATGTTAATGTTGAAGAGGTGAAAAAATAAAACACGGAAAATGAGAAGGAGG
Source organism: Papaver bracteatum (assembly GCA_023529315.1). Lineage (NCBI taxonomy): Eukaryota > Viridiplantae > Streptophyta > Magnoliopsida > Ranunculales > Papaveraceae > Papaver > Papaver bracteatum. The sequence goes on from JAJJWX010001289.1 coordinate 54,385, forward strand.
TTGACGTGAATGATGCAGGAACTGAAAATGAAACTGAAGCTCATTAGGTATGACTCTTTTGCTTATGTTAGTTTTTCAATCCTTAAGTTTTTCCATCTGATAAAGTATGAGCAAATCACCTGAGTTGTATCCTTATTTAGTTTTTCCATCCTTAACTCTTTTGTAGGAAAAATCCAAAAGAAAGTATGTTCCACGCGTCCCAACAAGGATGAGTGCACTAGGGATAACAGCTGATAAGAATGTAAAGGAAGCTGTGAGCTTTGACAATAAGGTTCAGCCTGTTGGTGACCCTTCGGTGCAGCTTGAAAGTGTGTTGGGAGTTTTAGTTAGTTGAAATATCCCATTAAAACACAAGGACTAGAGACTTGTCCCTAGAGAGGCCAAAGAGAACATATGGGCGATTGTCATGGTAATTTCTCGACTCTTTAACTCTTTTACTTTTATAATGTATTTAGAAGATTTATACACTATCCATTCTCTCTTTAAATCTTGTAATTCATTTGCTTGTATTTGCAGCAAAGGTTTATTGTCGATGATTTTTACAAAGACTACTATCTTAGGAAGATGGGAAGTTATCTGAAAGAGGTTAGGTCTAGGAAAGATGGTAAAATTCTCGCCTTGTATGAGCTAGAGGAAGAAGAAAGAGAGATGAAGCTTGCAGAACTGAAACCAGAGAATGACATTGTCAATGAGTGGGAAGAGTTCGTGGCACATGTCCGCTCGAAGGAATTAAGAGTAAGTGTTCATATCACAATCAGTTAAATTATTTTTGTGTTCAGCCCTTATACAGTCACTGTTGTTTAGTTAATGACATTCTGTTACTTTATCAGGCAAAAAGATTACAGATACAACAAGTTAGACATAAACAAACCACTCCACACACTCTCAGTAGAGAAGGTTATGCGAGACTTGAGGCTAAAATGGTATGTTGTGTAAGTATTTTTATTCCTATGTTCATTATAGGTTCATTGTATTCAAATTGTTCATATGCTAACTAACTGGATAACATATTGTTTGCAGCAAAAGAAGCGGAACACAAAAGAAGGCACTGATAGAGTCGAACTTTGGATAACGGGTCACAAACAGAAGGAAGGGAAGGAACCTAATCCTGGTGTTGTGGAGGCTTTAGTGAGAACTCAACTCATATTTCTCATATATTTTTTGTTCATTTCTTTGCTTAATATATATGTGTGTTTGAATGATGTAAAAATGTGACTAACTGGGTTACTTGTACACTAATGGAAGAAAAAATTAAAAGAGCATCAGCAGAGCATGGTGCTGATGTTGGATCATCTGTGACAGACGATATTCTCCCCAAAGCTCTTGGTAACGACAAACCAGGAAGACTGATAGGTATTAGGTATGGAGCGACAAAGACAAAGATGGTTGTCAAGAGCCATTACAAGAAGATCATCAATGAGTGTAGGGAAAATATAACTGAAATGAATGCAAGACTTGCACTGTTAGAGGTGAGATTCTAATTATCGCTTTTGTTTCTTTTAGTTAAAAAATTGCAACTTGCGTCTCATACTGCTGGTTTGGTGTTGGTATAGGAAAAAACCTCGAGATGCGTCTGCTACCATGATGGCTCACACTTGAACAAGGCTAGTCCAATTGTAAGTGTGTTTATATGTTTTTATAAAAATGGTGGTTAGTCTTTATTGCTCCCATTATGAGTTTCTGATGTTGTTGTTGTATTTTTCCTATAGTCTAGAAATGCTAGCAATACCCATGGTATTTCTGGCGCTAGCAGGACTATTTCCTAGTGTGTAAATGACAGTCCAATTAGCAGACCAAGGGTAGAGGAAGTTCTAGGGAAGGTTGCAGGTTGCTCAGTTGGTACAATGAGAACAAGGTTGTTGCTGATGCGATTATTGCTGAAACAGATCCAAAGATGGAGTGCCATGGAATGCCAATAGGTTTTGGCGCATACAGAGTAACTGTGACTACTTCTCGTGTTGATGATGCTCATCTCTACAAGCCATCGGGTGACTTGAGTCGTGTGTTGGATGATGTAGGAACTTATGTCACATGGGCCAAGGATCTGATAATGCCTGCCATCTGATAATCTGTTAATTTGTTTGGGGTGTGTTTAAGGAGACAATGGTTCTTTTTTTGGTTGCTATCATCAGTTTAAGGAAACAATGGTTCTTTTTGGGGTTGCTTTCATCAGTTTAAAACAATGAGTGTTTCAGGAAACAATGCTGATCTGTTAACTTGTTTATATGCTGATCTGTTGACTTGTTACATTTTAATGGTTTTTATCTGAATGAATGGAAGTCAATTAATATATATTTTAGGTATTTTTTTCTAAAATATAAAAGAATCACAACTAATAAACATGGTTGTAAATTGAAAACCTATAATGGAAAAAAAAAGGTTATCACTACACAGGGCATGGGTTGTGAAACAACCAAGCTAAGAATTCTGAAATTGTAATTATACAACACAAACAAATATTGTGATACATTTTTATGGTACACTGAGTATGGGTTGTGATACAAAAATAATGGTTGTGATACTTGTTTCTGCTACACATCAAATTTGTTGTGAAATAGTTGTTTACAACAATGCACATGATTGTGGAAATGAACTTCTACTACACACACAAAGGTAGTGATACATGTTTCTGCTACACAAGTTAGAGGTTGTGAATATGATGTCATACTACTATGAACTTGGTTGTGATACGAGTTTCTCCTATACATATTTTTGTTGTGTAAGAAATACTTACAACCGAAGTAATGATTGTGAAACATGTTTTATACTACGCTGCCTTCAGTTGTGATACGAGTTTCTGCTACACAACCCTCTTGTTGTGTAACATGAGTTGGGAATGTCCTACAACTATAATAATAGTTGGGAGTATAGTATACACACAATTGTTATGTTGGTTGTGTTAGATGTTTCTAAGACATATTACTTGGTTGTGAAACAAATTATTAAAACAACTTGAAGAGTTGTGTGAGACGTTGTCCAATAATTTGGATTAAGTTTCACAACTGAAGCAAGTGTTGTAAAAAACTGAACCACAACCACGTTTACGACTCTAGATGAAGAGTTGTGTCCCCCCCCCCCCCCTTGTGCAACCTATAGATAAACGTCGTCTTATATCGTACGACAACTGTTTTTCGGGGTAGTTAATCGATATTTTTCCCGTAGTGAAACTATACTTGTTTTTTGTAATTTGATTTGAAATATACCATGGAGGGTCGGCGCCCGAGGTTATAAATCTCGTTATGTTTTCTGAATCTGTTTCAAATTGAACTTTTGTTTCGCATTTATTTGGTATTCTATAACAATCTTGAATTTTAGTGTATTTTTCTCATTTTTTTGTATCTCCAATGTATTTGATCCAGATTCAATGAAATTAATAAATTTACTCTTTTCGGAGAAGTAGAAAAACAACCTTACACTTTAGTGTCAAAAAGAATTTCTAGACTGTTATTATCCAAAAAGTGTATTTCCAATGATGCCATAAAAACTAAGGGTGTCTGCCGTCTGGTATGATAATTGGAACTGAAATTAGAACCGTTAGGAATCATAACTGACTAGAATAGTCAATTTGGCTTAGATGATATCTGAACCGGTGCCAATCCATTAACTGTCTTACTAAAAATTGTTGTACGAAGAGTGTATGTACAAAAAAATCCTAAAATTTATATTTTATTTTGATTAGTTCATGGAACTCTAAATCGTTTTGTGTACATCACAAATTTTATGTTTTAACATTTTTCATTCTGAAACAAAATTGAATTATGAAAATATTTCATATTAACGTATGTGTAACCTTGTAATGATTGAACAAGAATTTTTAATCAACAACATATATTTATACTACGTGTAAAAACTTTCACAAGCATGCATATCAGAAGGTAATATAATTTTTATTCTTCTTATAAACTTGGATATGGTTTTCTGACTGGGGATCCATGGATCACAACAGGTATCTCCTCATGGTCTCTCGCCTTTGAAAGCGTTATTTCTTTTTTCAAAATAACCTATCTAATATGCCAGTTAGAGCAAGAAGTTTTTCGAAGACACATAATTCAACCAATCTCGATTGGGTTGGGGGGTGGGTGGGGGGGGGGTGAGATTTGCTCATGTTCAAGCAGACTCAATTCTAGTGGATAACGCGGACAAAGTCAATGGTCCACCTCGTTTTTTTTTTTGAAGCTAAGCGCATCTTGTCACAAGCCAACCCAGAGTTATTTTTCCAGTAAGACGCGTTGTCGTTCGTAGGCTAAGTGAAAATTGAGAGCTATGGCTGATCGAAAAGAGAAGTGTTAGAGCATTGCTCAATTGAACCCTCCAAGTGTTGGTATGTCAAATTTGGTTGTCATATTTTAACTCAAAGCTGCTTGATTAGATTACTAAAGTCAACTTCATTAGGTTAGACTAGGAACATTATAAATGTTGAGACTTACTCATGTTACTCTCAAGAACCTGAAGACGTATCGGCATCAACGAACACATCATCCTTTTGTTAGAGGTTAGTAATACAAACTTGACTTGTTTTCATTTTTATCTACGTTTCTGTCAAGTTGTTTCGATTTAAAACATAACATACAAAGTATATTTATATGAATCTCTAGTATTAGTGACTTGATCATTTTTTTATGGTCAAAGTGTCAAGGAAGTATATACTAGTTGTTGTATACAACTTTGGTGTATGTATTATGAAGTATGACGTTTACCTTTTGAACTTCGTAAATATGACTTAACATTATCTTTGTAATTCTTTATTAGTTAGTATATTGGATTTTTAAGTTGATTGTATACCTAGAAACTATGTTTAACTACATGAGTTTAAGGAAATAGACTTGTGAAATTTGTCTCATAGTTGAAAGGAATTAAATATCAAGTGTACATCTTGTGGTTGTCATCTTCTTGACAGTTCTTATCTATATTAGATCACACAAGTTGTTTCTTGAATATGTTGATATCAAAAATATTGAGGTGTACTTGGTGTCCTCATCATTTCACGAAGATAGGCGCATAATCAAATGATATATCCACGAAAGAGGGAACTCACATAGGTAACGATTCGCTTCTTTTAACAAGATAGGACAAGAAAATATTAAGTAATTACTCTTGGAGCATCTAAGTCATATCCTTTAACAAGATAGGCAACCGAAGAAAAAAAAATTCTTATGTAAGTGCTTTTCGGAAGTTAAATTGTTACCTAAAAATATATGGATTTTCTCTTAATGAATTGAATAATTCAGAAAAGGTAGAATCAAGATTTATTCTAAAGAGAAAGTATTCAATCCAACCTACATCACCATGTGGTCCAAATTTTTAGTTCCTATAACCAAATGGTAGTAGGACCAGCTTTATCTTTTTCTAATTCATCTAAAGAGAAACCTTAAAATCTTAAGATTCTAATGTTATGTCAAAAGGGTCAAGGGTCTATAGTATTGTCAGTTCAAATCCACGACCGCAATCGTTTCTTTCGTCTCGTCAGTCTACAGGTACACCAACACACAAGCTATGGCTAAGGTTCTTCATGCGTCTAGTTAATTATGTTGTTATTTCCCCTTCAACATGAGTGAGTAGGAGATCTGAAGAAGCCTCCTTCGCAGAATCAACTCTATCGGTGTCAGTGATATCATGTTCGTCACTTGGTTACGAGAAGCTCGCTAGACTATATGAATATGCATAATTCCATCCAGTTTGATATTTCATCTAAAAGAATCCTCATTTGAAAGGCACTCAGTAATCAAATGCGTAAGGATCCATCTTACCATGTCATTTGAAGGGAGTGTGGCTCAGATTCATGCTTTTGCGTTCCGTTTCTTTAGATGATATGATGGGTCAATCATTTTCTTAATTGCTTCCAACGGATGTCAGTTATATGACTCTCTTTATTTTATAAAGGCTCTACTGTATAATAAAATTTGAAGTCCAAGAGGAACGCGAATGCAGGATAGGATTTTTCGAACAATTCATGCCGCTGAGTATGCTTATTTGTCTGTAATTGGCTTAGCTCGCGATTCTACATTGTTAAGTGTTAGGTAATCTAGATGGAGATGGGGATCTCCACTTCTATCAATTTCTTAACAAACATGTCCATCCACGATGCTCCTCAAACTACTCTCTCCGAACCGAATGGAAAACTTTCACATCATAGGCTACACCACTAGTAAGGCGCCTTTCAAAATAAGTTTTTTGTGTATATTGTACAAATGTTTTCTGACAAACAAGAGATTATCTAGTGTAATGTCGCGGTATCAAATATAAACCAACCAACATTAATTTGTAAAAAGAGTTTTTGTATTCAGATCATGTACATAAAGAAATTCATATCAATTTATAAGTTAATAACATATAATATTTTTGTCCCATAAAAGTGAGTCTTTTGTTTTTTTAATTTTACTTATTTTTAGGCAAAAATGAAAAAACGAAAAACTCATTTTTAGTGGAGAAAAAAGAATACACACATCATCCGTTTTGCCCATTTTTTTTCTTTTTTCTTTTTTTCGTTTTTCAACAGTCTAATATATTTTCTACTTGTTCTTAGCTAAAACAGTTTGATGGTTCTCCATTTTTGAGGAATTAATAGACTGAATGGTGGTACCATCCACCAAGCTAGAATTTAGGCTAAGTCTTACGGAGAATAAGATTGAAACCTCGCCCAAAAAAGTTTTAAAGCGAGGATTAAAATATCGCTTATTCACTCATTTATGGGGAAAAAAATCTAATACTATATATATTTACTAGACATTGTCCTCACTTTTAATATTCTAGGGTTTTTGAGTTCTCCCCCTAAATAAATTAGTGATCTATATTAATTTACCCCTAATTTGTTAATAATGTTAGAGCACTTCTCGGTCGAACTCGCAAGCGTTGCTATCTCAAGCTTGTTTGTAAAATTTAGTTGATCAAAACTATATACTTGATTTCTTGTCTACTTATAGCTATGTCTCGGATTAGTATAGAAGTGTAGTTTCTTTAGACTTCACGGCGTTCACCAATTGAAGAAGAAGATCTACTGGAGAGCTTGGAGGAACTTCATCAACAAAAGATATGTGAAGACTAAAACTTATATATCACTCAGAAGTCCATTCTATTTTATCTACTAATGAGACTAAGTCGTATAGCTATATAGACTTTGTGTTATACCTATTTGAAATGTCGAGTCGAGTTTATCTCGCTTATATATTTCTCGAAATGCAAGTTTAAATCTTAGAATGCTTCATCATCTACTTGATGAGTTTAGTGGTATACAATTTATTTGTTGGAAACTAAATATTAAGTCAAGATGATCATGTGAAAATTACCTTTAACATCGTACATAATTTGAGTGAGACAATCATTTGATTTTAACTTGGAAAGTATTGGGTGTAGTTGTTATACCCTGTGTTTTCAACTCCCCCTATGAACTTTATTTCTGGACTTAAATACCCCTACAAGATAAATTATTCTTTCCGTTTCTCATATGTTTCTTCGACCACCGTACTTTTTGATGCAATTTGGGACGTCTTTTAAAACTCGTTTGGCATAACTACCTCAACAGACCAAGATATTAGCAATTATATAATATTCACTGAAAATTGGAAAGCCTGGTCATTTGTGGTATATGGGATTATTTGATAGCCATTAAAACTACAAGAACTGCAGGTTGATAATAATTAAGGCTTTTCTTAAATATAGCCCACACTTTTATTAACTATAGCCTGAAAAGTTTAAGCTAAAATGAAAAGCCAAAGTTACCAAACATATCTTAATCTTTTTACTAACAATCTTACTTCTTCCACAAAATCAAAATATAAACTTTAACTTTTTTAAAAAAAAATTCTAACTTCTTCTTTTTTACATCTAAACTAAATTATACTTCAATTTATTTTTAATTGTTCTATCATGATTCCTACAACTTATCCAATTATAAATCTTAATTTTTACTTTTCCATAAAACAAACTAAACCCAATTTTTCACCTTTTCTCTAAGATGATGTTATTTTTCCTAATCATAATTACAATAATATCGATTGAATTTATATTTTAATTATTTCCTTAAATTTTCTCCACAACAATATCAATCAAAAACTGAGTCATATTCAAATAAGGTTTTGATTCTTTTCCAAAAAATTAAATTTCCATAAGCAATGTTATTCTAAAAAAAATCGTTCTTTGCTCCCAATCATGATTGCATTAAATTGAGTATTCTTAAAAATCATTAATCATGCCATGGATCTTACATAACTTTAGTTATGAAAATTATGTAATTAGATTTGTTTTATTTTTTTGATTTAGGGATTTGATCATTTATTTTGGGCTATATACATATAAAAATTGTGTAAAATTTTATGGGTTATGTTAATAATTATAAGAATCCGTTTGGGTAAATTAATAACTTATTTTATGTGGGTTATGGTTAATAAAAGCATGAGCTATATTTAAGAGAAGCCATAATTAATGAGACACTTAATTGGTGAGAAATGGTGTATACAAGGATAGTAAGAAAGGAAAAAAAATATATGTATGTACATATACATAGTATGGCCTCTTTTCTGCTCTTCTCGACGATAATCCTTTGGAGACGAGTTTTCTTAGATACTTAGATCTGTTATGCCTTGGTGATATTTTTGTTATTGGATAACCAGAGGCGGGATAATCATGGTTTGTTCAAAGTTCAAATATTTATGCATGTGAACCCGGGCAAATGTTAAGATCGAGATAAGTGTAGCACACACTTAGTTGTTAGTATATAAATGCAAAAGAGAGAAAAAAAATCAGATGTAATGTTACTGGATAATTGAAGATCTAAAGGAATTAACCAAAATTCAGGGACGGACCCATAAATCTTCACAGGGTAGGGCTAGAATTTTATTAACGACAAGTGCGGCCGAAGGGCGTGGCAATATTTTTTGGAACGAATTGCATATTTAGTGGTTAGTTGGGATTTATCTATAGAAACACTAGATTTGACAAGTAAAAGATTAAAATGCGTGTATAGTTAATTATAAAAACTTGGTTGGAGAATTTTTTTTTTCTATGATTCATGGAACGAAAATAAGAAAATAAATGGATGAAATGAAAGAATTATGGATTAAATGTTATTTGGGCTGAAATTACATAAGTATAAGTGGGATAAAGGCTAACTTTAAAAAACTTTCCTACATAAAAATATTTTGGGCAAAAAATAGGGACGGGCTATAGCCCGGGTTAGGCCCTTGCTAGGCCCGTCCCTGCCATGGATGGACCCAGAAATCTTCACAGGATTGGGCTAGAATTTTATTAACTACAAGTGCGTCCGAAGGGCGTGGCAATTTTTTTGTGGAACGAATTGCATATTTAGTGGTTAGTTGGGATTTATCTATAGAAACACTAGATTTGACAAGTAAAAGATTAAAATGCGTGTATAGTTAATTATAAAAACTTGGTTGGAGAATTTTTTAATGATCCATGGAACGAAAATAAGAAAATAAATGGATGAAATGAAAAAATTATGGATTAAATGTTATTTGGGTTGAAATTACATAAGTATAAGTGGGCTAAGAGCAACTGCAGTCATACGACTATAACTAAAGACTAAAAACAAAAAAATATGGGTTTAGTCGGTGGTGAAACGTTACGGTGGTGGAGTAAATTTGGTGGAGCGGATGTATAAGAGTTCTTCTGACATGGGTCACAGGTATAAACTACGTTTGGGTGGGACGTAACTTTAATTTACGCCTGATGTCGGGCGTAGTCTAAAATTACGTTTGGTGCGGAGCATAATATATAAAACTTCCCAATGGAGAGACGTAACTTGAAACTACGCCTGACGGGGTGCAAATTAAAAATACGCCTGATAAATAGGAAAATTAAAAAATGCGTAGATTAAAGTTATGTTTCAAACACGCGTAGATTAAATTTACGCCTCACTACCAAACGTAACTCATAGTTACGCCCCAATCAGGCGTAGTGTTAAATTACGTCCGACCAAAACCATACCAAAGACCAAATATAATTTGGTTTTTGGTTTTAGTATAGTATTTTCTCTTTACTCCTCTCGGTAGCGTCTGGGTTTTAGTCCAAATATTTGGTTATAGTTGATGACTGTGGTTGCTCTAAAGGCTAACTTTAAAAAACTTTCCTGCATAAAAATATTTTAGGCAAAAAATAGGGACGGGCTATAGCCCGGGTTAGCCCCTTGCTAGGCCCGTCCCTGCCAAAAATGTTGAAGGCATTTCAGTCTAAAATTTGGCTTTGGGGGTGGGGGTGGGGGAGTTGATGTTATTAGTAACTTAGGGGTAAAGACAAATCACTAATTTGTTTAGGGGGGAAAACTCAAAAATGGGCAAGGATTGAAATCTCGCTCAAATCTTCTTCCCCTTTTATACTATAACACTTATAGCATGTTTGGGTACCAAAATGTCGAAGCATAAGTCAGAAGAAAAATATTTTTGCTTCACAAAAAGTTAACTTTTTTTATTTTACAAGTCATTCTGAAATCATTTACCCAAACTAATTTATGACATTTTTACTTCTAGAAGTCGAAAAACAACTTCTAAATTGGTATTTAACATGCCATTAGGCATTCTTCATATCCTATATAGTAGCACTGAGAGAGTGGTAATAGCAATAATCCATAAGACTTATTTCACACAAGTTAAAGAGAGGGAGAGTCAAGGAGAGAGAATGTCCGGTATTCTCGCAGCGAAAATGGCACAGGGATCTTCAACACGCATTTGCAGAAATGGGCATCGGGGTTTAGATCAGCTAGGATGCAAGCAGGATCAAGGTAGCAAGAAGGATTTCACATCAGCAAGGGATTGGGTTTCGGTGGTAAGGGGTGAACATGTTTCATCATCAAAAGGTTTTCAAAGTTCTGAAAAACAGCAGGAGATTGAATATGATGTTCAAATGGAGAACATATCAAAAGAAGACGAAGGTCGGATTGAGGTTTCTCATAAGAAAAAGTCCAGATCGCAGCAGGATCTTTCTACACCAGATATTATGATTAAATTTGAATACAAAGCTTTTATTCTTTCCAAAAAATCTGGTGAAGTTCTTTTCACAGAAGAAACAAGGAATACAAATCTTTTAATTCAATTCCAAAGTAGCATATCTGCTTTGGTGTGGCTTAAAAACATTATGAGAAAAGAATCGTCAAAGGAATTTTATGGCACTTGGCATTGGGTTTTCGAAAGGGACACAGAACATATGATCTTGGTGAGAGACAGGAACAAATATGGAGAATTTCTTAGATTTACTGTGCCTGTGAATAGAAGCAAACACAGTACAGTTTTTCCAGCAGAAAAAAGGTTTGAACAGATAGAAATGATTTGTTGTAGGTTTTGATAATTTTTTATCAAGGAAAACTCATGACAAAGCAGTTTTTGATAAGTCGTTATCATCTAAAACTACCTACACAAAGAAGGTTCCATCCAATTTCATCCCTTCATTGGATTCACATGACTTATCATCGGAAAATGTCAAAGATTCTGACTTTGATCATTCAACAAACAAGGCTTCATCATCTTGTATTCTGGATTTGGATCAATCCATTATTATCGAATCTTATAATATTGTGTTTCCATGGAGTCGTTTTGGAAAAGAATCTCAAATCGGTTTTCTCTGGATAGTGATTTTGATATTTTCCCTTTTGAGGAGAAAAAAGCTTTATTTTTCTCTTCTCCAGTACATAAGAAAATTATTTTAGAAAAGGGTCTATGGGTTTTGAAGGCTCTACTATTAGACTATATCCATGGTGGCCTTCTGTTAATTCCATCCCTTCTTGATCTAATTAGATTGAGGGACATTGGATTGATGTTAAGGGAGTACCGTTTAATCTTTGGGGTTTGGATATGTTTCATAGAATAGGTATTAACTTTGGAGGATTAATTGAAGTTCATACTTGTACATTATCACGGGAAGATGCTTCAGCAATTCGACTAAAAGTTTTTAATTTCAACCAACAACAGACTTGTTTCATGTTCTTTTACAGGGGTCATTCTTTTCCAATCCAAGTTTCTTCAACAATAGCAAAAAGTACATTAGATTTCAAAAAGGTTAGGGTTTCTATGAACAATGGAGATCCATCAATGGAGAAATCTACATGGGAGGATATTGCGGAGAATGCTTCTACTTACCAAATTGGTTGGCCAAAATCACGGTCATTGACTATTTCGGGGAAAAAATCACGTAATTAAGATTCCTCGCATGTTGAACAAGAAAATAATTTTTTCTTTGATTTTCAAAGTTCAATTGAATCCAAATTTTCCCGTTGAACCTAAAAGGAAAGCTAGAAGAATACAAGTTTTGGATAAGGGCACATATAATTCAAATAATATTCCACTGTTAAAGGCACCCAATTCAGATTTTAATTCCAGCAATTCGAGCATCCACTCCTCAACGACTGAACCACCTAAATTTACTTTAGAAGAAGAAGTGGACGATTTACTCAAGGAAGCAGTATCAATTCCTTATCTTCAAAAGTTGGACGCCGATGATTCTATTCATGTGGATTTTTCTATTCCACAACAAACGGGGGATTCTTCTAATCATTCCAATCAATGGAGCATCGTTAAGCACAATATTGACCCAAATATGAGAAAATAATTTGATGATATTGTTACTCAGATGATTCAATTGGGTCCAACATTGGGATTGTTTTTCAATGGGAATGCGACAGATAATGTGGATACAATGATGGTAATAATGAAGGATCATTTAAAGATCCTTGAAGCTAAAAGAAGTAAATCAATTTGATTATCTTTTATCTTGTTTCTTTTTAGGTTTTTCTATTTTGATGGATTTTAAAGTAATTTGCTTGAATGTAAGAGGTGTGAATAACCTCAATAGAAGGCATGTTATTAAAATAAGATGAGAGATTGGAAGCCTAGTATTTGTGTTTTACAAGAGACTAAACTTCAACAGTGTACTGATCTCTATGTTTTGCAAATATGGGGTAATAAGAAAGTAAAATGGTTAGATGTACCTTCTGAAGGTAGGTCTGGTGGCATTTTATGTTGTTGGGATTATTCAAAAATTAAAGTCTTAGACTCTTTAGTTGGTCATTATTCCATAATTATTCTGTGTCAAATGTTGGACACAAGTTTTGTATAGATGTTTACTGGAATTTATGCTCTTAATGCTAACAATTCAAGTGAAGTGAGCCTTCTTTGGAGAGAGATAACTGAAGTTAGATGTTACTGGGGTGTACCACGGGTAATTGGAGGTGATTTTAATGAGATAAAATTCACCCATGAGAGATCTTCAGGTGGTGTAGGTACTGCTGGTATGAGAAGATTTAATTAGTTCATTGCTAGACATAATTTAATTGATTTACCATTGAATAGAGCTACATTCACCTGGACTAATCATCAATTCCATAGCATAACAAGCAGAATTGAGAGAATCTTAATTTCAGCTGAGTGGGAGATTCATTTTCCTAGAGTACTTCAACAAGCCCGTTCAAGACCTTGCTCTGATCATAATCATATTGCTCTTATTTTTGAAGGTGTGAAGACAGGTCCAGGTCCATTTAGATGTGAGTATTACTAGTTCAATCACCCAAATTTTATTTCTTTCATCTCTTCTACTTGGTCTTCTTTTGTTGTGGCAGGTGGAGCTAGTTTTTCTTTATGTATGAAGTTGTATCTTTTGAAACACATCTTAAAGAAATCGAGCAAACAACAGTTTGGTGAGACTGATAGAAGAATAGAGGAATTGGAAGATATTTTTGTGGATATTGATGCAGAAGAGAATCTTAACAATGGCCTTACAGAAGAACAATGGGATGCAAGAGTTCAAGCTAGGCAGCAGGAGTTTTGTAACCTTGCATCTATAAAAGATGAGAAATTGAGAGCAATAGCTAGAGTTACCCATATGCAGTTACATGATGACAAACCAAATACTTCCACAGATTGGCTTCATATAGAAGAAGAAGAAGCTACATTTGAGCAATTAAGGTTTAAGGTGAATTAACAACTGATGCTGAGAAGATTAAAGAAGGTATTGTAGACTTTTTTCAAAATCAGTCTACAAGAACAGTTCTATGGATTATATGCACTTTAACAGAATCACGGAATATATGAAAACTGATTTAGAAAAATAAATTTCTGAAGAAGAATGATTTTCATTCATGAAGAAACTTGGACAATCTAAATCCCCTAGGCCAGATGGTTTTCCTATTAAATTTTATTTCCTCTGTTGGGATATCTTAAAACATGATATTATGATGGTTTTTAAGGAGTTGCAGGAGAAGAAATTTTGGATTGGAGGCTTAAAAACACTTTTATAGCTTTAATTCCAAAAAAAAAAAAAAAAAAAAACCATTGAAGAGATCAAGGATCTGAGGCCCATTAACTTGGATCATGGAGTTTACAAAAAAGTTTCTAAGGTGTTGGCTAATAGGTTAAAATCAGTTTTGCCAGATTTAATTTCTTCTCATCAAAGTGATTTCATCAATAAAAGGCAGATTCTAGATGTGTGTTGGTAGCAAATGAACTTATTGATTCCATAAAAAAATTTGGAAAACCTGGTTTGCTTGTCAAAGTTACCTTGAAAAAGCATTTGATCATGTGAACTGGGATTTCTTGGATGAAATGTTTGCTCTCATGGGTTTTGGAGATAAATGGAGAAGATGGATTAGGTGTTGTGTGGAGTTTGTCAAATTCTCAGTATTGATTAATGGTTCATCTGCAGGTTATTTCAAATCCAAAAAAAGAATCAGGAAGGTAGATCCTCTCTCCCCATTCTTATTTATTTTAGTTGGTGAAGCTTTATCTTTTATGATTCAAAAAGCTCAAGAAGAGGGTCTTATTTCAGGTTTTCAAGATACAAATGATGGAAGATTAATTAGTCATCATTTGTAATTTGCAGATGACATTTTAATCTTTTTGGATGCTGACATTGAAAAAATAAATAATCTCAGACTAATCTTGTTGTATTTTGAACAGATTACAGGATTAAAAATAAACTTCGCTAAGAGTACAATTTATGGTGTTGCTTATTCTGGTGATCTGCTGCAATTTTTTTCCTTACTTGGTTGTCATTCTGGATATTTACCAACTGCTTATTTGGGTCTTCCTCTTGGTGATAAAAGTGGTGGAGTGGAAAAGTGGGATAAAGTCATTGATAACATTACAAAAAAATTACCAGGATGGAACAAGACAATTCTTAATAGATCAGGTAAAATAACTTTAATCAATATATTATTAGCTAGTTTACCTATCTATTATATATATTTGTTTGTAATTCCCATATCGGTAGCTAAGAAGATTGAAAAAATCATAAGAGACTTTTTGTGGCATGATAACAAAGGAAGAAAAAAATCGCATTTAGTGAGGTGGCTAGCACTTTGCAAAAGAAGAAAATTTGGAGGTTTGGGTATTAAAAGTATTAAGAAGATGAATTAAGCTCTCTTAACAAAATGGCATTGGAGGTTTGCAACAGAGAAATAAGTTTTATGGAGGGAAATTGTGAATAAGAAGTATGGTTCTGAATCAATGAGTAGGTTTTCTAAAATTCCTAAAGGTTCTTATGGGAAATTAGTTTGGAAGGGTATAATGCAGTGAAATTCTATATTCAGAAGTCATGTCAAGTTTAAAGCTAAGTCTGGTATAACTATATAAAATTTTGGTTGGATAGGTGGCTGTTGGAGATACCTTTGTATTTGAAGTATCCAAACTTATTTTCAGTTTCTAGAGCTAAAAATAAATCAATTGCTGAGATTTTTCAAGAAAATCAATTGAATCTGGAGGTTCCTTGAAGACAAAACAATGATGTTAAAACTGAATTTGAAGAACTCCAAAGTAAACTGAAAATTGGTCTTTCTTGATTCCAGTGCAGATGATGAAATTATAATGGATATAGACAGAAAGGCTATTTCACTGTGAAGTCCACTTATGATTCTTTTGTTAAAGAACCCACACATATTGATTCTTCTTACATTTTCAAGTACGTCTGGAAGTTAAAATGTCCTCCTAAGATATGTTTTTTTCTTATGGACTCTTGCTCACAACAATTTTCCAACTAGGGATATGCTTGCAAGAAGAAACATTGAAGTGCCTTAAAGCTGCTTATTTTGTTCTCAGCCAGAAACAACTACTCATCTTTTTCTTCATTGTGACTTTGCAACAAAAGTGTGGACTCATTTCAAACAGAAGCTGAATTGGCACTTTACCATGCCAGATGATATCTTTTCTATGTTGTTTTCTTGGAATGTGCCTCTCAACTCTAAGAAAAAAATATCATATATGGTCAATGATCTCAGTGGCTATTCTTTGGGGTATTTGGCTGGCTAGAAATGAGAGAGCTTTCCAGAATAAACAAGCTATTGTAGTTGTTGTTCAGCAAAAGATAAAATATTGTCTCTTCAAGTGGTCCCTTGTATTTCAATGAGAATTAGAATTAAAAACTCAAAATTGCAAAATTAAACTAATTTTGCATTTAAAGGAACACAAGATATACTAGTAACTAGTCATTACGTCTTTTCAAGATGTAATTTCAGATAAGTTTGGCCATTCCAACACAAGCTCGTTATTTAGCATTATCCAAGGTGATGTTGGATACCTTTGTCTTCAATTCCCCAATCTTCTATCATTTAGCTTAGCAAAAAGGTGTTCACCTGTTTGAGGTATGATATCTTATATTGAAGATATAAAAATAGAATAAAAAATCTTCTAGGTGGTGTTGTTTTCAAGATTGGAATGTGTCTGATGTTAGACATATCTCAACTCTGCAAATATTAAAAAAATAAAATCATATGATTTGATTCATTTGAAATTTTGAATAATACCGAGCAAGTCAATGCTTTATCTCGCTTTCCCAATATTCCTTGATATTGGTTTAGCATCCTCATTTAAATAAGAACATATATCCCTAAATTATTTCCACTCCACCAAAGCAAGTGGGAGATTCAATGATTTTGCAAAAAGGGATCAATTTGGTCCATTCTTTGCGATAATAGCAGCTAGAACGGTTAGGGAATGCCTTTTCATGGATGAGAGCTTTACAAGCCTTGCATACTCCCTTCTTTGTTCCATCTTTATATTTAAATAAACAAAAGATCTAATTGTAGTTGTTGTTCATCATCCTCACATTCCTCGCCATCACTACTCATAACATCGTCTTCTTCAAAAGATAAAATCAAAGATTGTCAAGGGAATAAAAATATGATTCCATGAATTCAAGTGGTCCATAACTTGTCAGACCCAACTTGATCCAAGTGAAGCAAAAGCAAGAATTCAAAGAATCTGGAATCGCACTTCCAAGTAAACTTATTCACCATTTAAAGCCTTAAGATGTAATTTCGCGGAAGAATGCAAATAAAGATGGAAGAACTTAAGGGAATCGGATGATCCACAAAAATTAAAAACTTAAAGAATCTATTTTGATTCAACATCAAAGACATTCGTTCAATCCTTGTACTCTAAGAAGTTGTTTGTAACTTCTTTTTCTTCTTTTTTCTTTCTTTGTAACATTGAGGGTGATACAAGCCTTTTTGTACCCTCTCCTCTTTTTGGAACAATTAATTAGGGGATATTTTTACTGTATTTTTCGGCATGGTTTTTCAATGATCCCGGCATGGTCGATGGATTTACGGCATTGAAAAACCATACCGTCAGCTACAGTAAAATATAGCCAATTAGTTTATGTATCCCCTAATTACATATTCTATTTTTGATCAATACATTTTTTCTTTATGGATCAAAAAAATAAAATATTCCATAAGACACATGATATCGTCCTCGAGGTAAAGATGTGCAACTAATCTTATTTGGAAACCCGAAAGAGTAAAGTGAAAAAAGTCAACTTAAGTAATGAATTACATGTATGTCACTGATATTCCAAAATGATCCAAAGATTACGGCCATGCTAAACTTTGACCAACTAATGTCAATATTATCACATGGCAGCAACTTGTGATTCTTATCTAATTTATTTAACATAGATGATATATCAAGTTTCATGGCACATTCATCAACAATATGGCCACCCCTTACTATACATGTGCACCTATATAACACGTTATTTAAAAATCCTTTTAATTCATGTTATACAGTTTCTATGATTAGGTCGTCCGAGCGAGGCGATGGAGGACTCTATATACGGTGACTTTGTGTCAATATAAAATATGATTTTTTTTTTCAATTTGAAGAAAAAAGATTGGATTTGGTGTGTAACCAAAGATGGTTGGTCATTTTTTCTTTCCAAAATTATCCCTTCTTTTTAGTCCAATTATTATAAATCTTTATGTATCGTATTTTTTAGGGGTATAATTGGCAACCAAACTTTAATATAACATATCTAAAAATCCTTGTCTTGGAATTTTACAAATTTTATCTCGTTGTAATAGTTTTAGAAAAATCTACGCAATGAATACAAACAACATTATCAAATTTGGAGTTTTTACGAAAACTTTGGAAGTATTTATCATTTTAGCATAATTTTCGAAAATTAAATATATATCCGTTATCCAAACCAACACAAAGGATACATAATACTTTATGTAGTAGCCATATTTTGGTTTATGCATCAACTTATTTTCCGTTGCAACTAATAAAACAATGTACTCCCTACATTTCAAGAAAAGTGATACTTTCACTTTAAACACAATTTTCGTAAATTGAATGCATAGACATTATGCAAACCACCACAAAGGATGCATAACACATTATGCAGCCATATTTTTGTTTATGCATCGGCTATTTTTCCGTTTCAGGAAAAGTGATACTTTTATGTCGTGTCAGAAAAAATGATGCTTTCACGCCGTGTCAGGAAAAGTGATACTTTCACTCCGATTTCTTCGGTCGGCCATCCCGCCTGGCAGCGGTCATCTGGTATCTTTTATATTTGGAGTCATCTGGTATCTTTTATATTTGGATAATTCAAGTTATTAAATCAAAATCATATTAATATCAAGATCATTTGTTTTCAATTACCTGAATAAGGGAAAACCTAATTCATATTTCTTCATTGTCTTTAGTAGAGCTGGGCATGAGGCAGTGTGAAGTATTTACATAGGACCTGGCTCTGCGTAGAGATTTTTTCACTCCAGGTTAAAAAATAGGAACAAATAATTGCACCGAATAATTTAAATATTGTAGGATCAAAATATCGCCACAACAGCGCTCTTGCGAAACTTATAAACAATGTTTCTGCGACTTCTTCAACAATACTCTGCGAGCATCGCAGACTGACTCAAAGAATGATTCAAAGAATGACGTAACAGATGACGATGGCAAAAACACGGGGAGAGCATGACAATCCTGCGAAGATTACAGCATCTGCGATAATAAGCATTACAACTGTTGCGAGAATATTGCGAGTCAGATCCGAAATTAAAGGACATCATAGTTGTCATCCACTATGTAACTACCCTATATAAAGAGAACTATTAGACCCAGAAGAGGGGGAGATCAATTTGAGAGTTTGGAGAAAGTTTTGAGGAGAGAGAAAGTTCTTGTGAGCGGTTGTATTCTTGATTTCTTCCATTTCTGGTAACATTTCTGAGAATTAATCAATAAAGTGTTGTTTTAATCTTCAAATATATGTTGATAATGGTGGATTCTTGTGAGGGGTGTAGTGTAGGAATTCCTGCAACTTCATAATGGTGCCAGAAACAGGGATTGAATGAACAAATTCAAAGATTTGTGGTTGTGATTTGTAAGAATTTGAAGAAAAATTGGAGAAGATTTTTACGTGATTTACAGTAATACATCAAAATTGAAGGAATGGCTAGAAGGAGAAATACATCAGAACAACCAACAACTGTAAGGAGGAGTAGAAGATTAGCCGGAGAAGAGACAAATAAAATTGGAGAATCTTCAAGACTAAAAACAAGGAGCAACAGAACAAGAAATAATGGAGAAAATCAAGTTCAACAACCAAAACAGCAAACACCGGTACAAGGAAGAACTATGGATTATGACAGAGTGAGCGTACACACTTGGCGATCAGATTCGATGGAAGAAGCAGAAAATCGACTAATAAGAAATGGAAGACGAGAGGGAAGAGATCAAGAAATAGTTAGAGGATTAATTCCTGGAGATGACGAAAATGAAGCAGTGGAGGAATTGAGACAAATAATACAAGAGGAAAGGATATTAGAGGCGGAAGAACGCGCAAATTTAACAAGACAAACTCATGAATTGAGAATGGAGAATTTGAGATTACAAAATAGGAGATCAAGAAGTACAGCAAGATCAAATTCTCGATCATTTAGAGAAGAAACAAGACGAAATTCCCCTGTGAGAAATGCTGGTGAAAATATTCGAGAGGAAATGCAAAATCCAAATGAAGAGCAGCATTATGGAGAGGAAGAGATGATTAACGATCGCTACATTCCACGTAGAGAGACGGAGGATGATAGACATGATAATAGAAATCAAGAGGGTGGAAATAACCAAAATGGTGAAAAAAATCGAGAAGGAGGTAGGAGAATATTACATGAGCGAGAAATTCAAAGAAATCGAAGAATAATTGAGGATGAAATTGAGAGACATTATGTTGAGCAGGCACGTCTAGCCTGCGAAAGAGAAAGATTGATAGAAGAAGTGGAAGAACAAGAGTGTCAAGAAGCAATACGTCAAAATAATCATGATAATCGAGAAAGAAGACGCGCAAGAAATCGCAACAATGATAATATCAATGAGGAATATGATAGAATACAAAGGAGAATAGAAAGACAACGAAGAGAAACGGTGAGAAATGAAGAAAATCGCAGAGGAGAAAATGGAAGGCATAATGATTTGCGAATTCAAAAAGGATGTGAAGAAGAAAATCGTGGAAGAAGGCAAAATGAAGATACAGAAGAAGAAGCACAAAATCTCGAAAGGCAAGAAAGACATGAATAAGGAAGAAGGGAATCTGCCCTGAAAAGGCCAATGGAGCAAAGTTCGGCTGGGAATGAACAGATCTTAAGAGAGTTAGCAGAAATGAGGGGAATGTTAAACAACAGAAGAGAGGGAGGCAGAAGACAAATTGATGAATCCATTGAAGAAGATACGAAAACTCCATTCACCCAAGAAGTACATCTAGGAGGGATACCCCCAAAGTGCAACTTGCCGGCATTAACCAGTATTTTTGATGGTACTACTTGTGCTATTCAACATATCAAGGCTTATGTTAGGTGTATGCTGCAGTGGGAAAACCATGATGTTGTATTGTGCAAATATTTTGCATCCAGCCTAACTGGCGAAGCTCTGAAATGGTTTGAAGGGTTACCCAAGAACACTATAACTTGTTTTAATCATCTACAAACCACCTTCTTGGGGGCGTACATAAGAAACAAATCTTCGCGACCCGATATTGAAGATGTATTTAGGCTAAAGCAGAGGATTGGCGAGAGTTTGAAACATCTAACCATAAGATGGAAGACAATGTGCAGTAAATAGGTAGGAAGAGTAGATGAGAGATACCTCATTTTATCTTTCATTAATGTTATGTTTGCAACCAATCTGCTATATATACAAATTTTCAGAATCAAAAATACAATTACCATGACGGAGCTGCGAGAGTTACAAGAAGAATACATCGCATTGGAGGAGAAACAAAAAGAGATGAAGTCATATCCCATCGTGAACACTAGCTCAATCGCAGCAAACGCAAGTTTACTCCCCAGGATAATAAATAAGTAGAGAGCACTTCGCAGGTGAAGCAAGAAAATAGTATGGATGATGGATAACAGAAATTAGTATCTATGGGAAGCCGAGATCAATAAGAGTTCGAAAGGGAAATAAATTTCTTCAGTCGAGGTGGAAATAATAAAATTCAGAGGCTTGATCAGCCGCAAGAGACTTATGGTGGTCAAAGACAAAATTATTATAGAGGGAAAGGAAGTCAGAAGATAATATGGGAATAAATTAAGATGCCACCTCTAAATGCTAGCATAGAGAAAATTTGGGAGGCTATAATTTTGATGGAAGACATACCCGTACCCTGGAATATGGGAAAAGAACCACATCCAAATAATCGAAGTCTAGAATTTTTTTCTTATCATCATTTTCATGGTCACACAACAAACAACTGCAGGAATGTAAAAAAGAATCATTTTTAGGATGATAGACCAGGGAAAATTAAACCATTTTCTAAGAGATCACCCACAGACTCAGCAACTACCCCCAGCTCCAGAAATTCGCAGAGTGAATACAACAAAAGGAGGAGAAACATTTGTGATATAAGTAGGAGCAAAAGCGAAGAATCTATCATATAACTCCATTATACATTCATACAAGACTATAGAAGACTTCCACGACAATGTTTTAAGCAGAGTCTTTGCGAGAGATGCAGATGGAAGAGAGATAATGAATATTGCGAAAGCTTCACCATTAGAAGAGTGGCAAAAGAAAATTATTTCTTTCACAGAACAAGAGGTACCAGAGCCTGGAGAGATGCATGACAATCCACTGGTAGTAAGATTAGATTTAAATCTAAAACAAATAGAAGAAGAAGATGAAGAAAATGAGGATGGTGAAACTGAAGATTCTTGGGCCATTAACAGAGTTCTGATTAACACGGGAAGCTCAGTGGATATCTTATTTTATCATACCTACAAAACCATGGGAGGAAGAGGCGAAGATCTAATACCGTCAACTTATAAAATATATGGTTTCAACAGTACTGCCAACAATCCCAAAGGGGAAATTACAATACGCATTCCATTGAAGGGGATATCTTCTAAGATTCAATTCTGCGTGGTTGACGTTTAATCTCCATACAATGCCTTAATTGGCCGTCCTTGGTTGCAAGGGATTCCAGGTGTAGCGTCAACTTTCCACCAGTGCATTAAGTTTCCTCATCCCAGCGGTGTTGGAGTTATAAATGGAGATTGGATTGATGGGAAAAAGTGCTATGAAATTGATATGGAATCTTGCGAGAAAAGGGTTGCGAAGAACATAAACTGGAAATATAGCATCAAACAAAAGCAGAGAAGTGAAAGGCTGATGGTTGACACACACTACACCATTTTTAGGGATTCGCAACGGAATATGGACGTTGCTGACTGGGGTTGCAACGGAATATCAGCGTTGCAAAACACGACATTGCATTTTTTCGCAACGGCATAAGGTACGTTGCGATTCTCGGTCAGCAACGGGGATTCGCAACGGCAATGTCGTTGCGATGTTATTTATTCGCAACCAAGGTCCTCCGTTGCTAATCTGTTTCGAATTCCAGGAATACCCTTACCCGGAACTAAAATCTTATTGGTTCTGGTTCTAATTTAGAAACCAAAATAAGACGTTGCGAGTATTTTGCAACCTAAAAAAAAAGGTCAAGTCTTCATTGACCTGGTCAAAATCCATTTCCCCCCTGCAGTTACCCAGTTCCCAATATTCAACATTCCACAAACTTTTACACATTCATTCCACATTTATTCCATGAAAAAATAATTCTTCAATTGAAGGTATGAGTTTTTGATACAAACTATGTCAACATACACATAAATTACTTAGTTTCTAAGTTTCAGTTTGTATAAAGTACTGAAATTCCCAAGTTCTTTTAACTTAAATCTCTATAAGGAGATACTGCATTATAACTTACAAATCTGCAAAGTTTGCTAAGGGACCTAATGGATCTTTGCTTTGTCGCTTTGTTCTCCAACCTTCGATGATCTCACAATGAGCATCATTCAATTAACCTGCAAATAAAGCATCACAAATTCTTCCAATCAGATAACCAGTATTCTTATAAATCAATTGTAGTCAAAATCTAATAAAGAAATAATATGGATGTGCAAGTATATGTAGGCAATATCTGTGGAAAATGATGAATATGGGGAACTGGATAAGTTTACATTGTCTATAATCCTATTAAAACATATGGTTCAGATGGCAAATGGTGGATAAGTTTACATTGACAAATATATTCTGTGACTAAGAAATATGTACAAACACCAAAAAGTAAACAGTTTCCAAAAAGAGTTCTCATACTTGCAACTTACTAAGTCACTTCACTCGACCCACATAAAATATTCTCCTCCGTTCGCTTCTTCTCCAGCTATAGTGGTATCACCTGGCACTAAAATGGAAATTATAGTGAGCAAACACGCTCAATGGTTACTTATAAATCTCAATCAATCACCCAGAATTAATATTCATATGAACTTTACTTCAAATTTAAAGAAATAGAACTAAAATGAGTATGCGCAATAAAAGAAAAATAACAGCAGATAACAAACATGTATATATCGTGACCTCCTCTAACATAATAAAACTATAAAAGTTATAAATATTACCAGCAAAGGCAGGGCCTCGGTGCCATTCCATACCGGCAAACATGGGGAAGTCCCCATAGCATATAGGCCTATATATCAGGTCGTGCACACCCGTAATATCGAGGAAGCACCAATACACACTCAAACAATTGAGAATACTCTTCTAAATACACACCATAGAGCAACAACTGGGAATACGTTTCCCAACACACAACATAGAGCAATAGAACATATCTACTTATTTTCAGTAAATGGAGATAAGTAATGATGAAACAATCTGAAAATTCAACTTAATAAAATCAAAGTGCGGTTTGGTAAAATAAAACAGTCGTAGTTGCAGAAGAGACTTCATAAATTCCCACCTTAAATCTGCTACGGAAACCTTACGCTATCTGGTTCACTTGGCGGTAAGAAGTTGTCATTAAGAAGCTAGACTAAAGATAAAACAAAATTAAGTCATTTTACAAATCTATCTCAAAATCATTAGCGTTGACTCAATTGATTATATCTTCCTGGTCACTAAACAGTACCCTATTTTATTGATTTCGCATATATAATTTCTTTTTTTGTCCTAACTATCAAAGATACCTAATCTCAACGTTTAATCAACAAATTAAAATCATCTCCACTATCTAACTGAACCAATTGTGCGCAGATAGGTACCAAATGGAAACAAACCTTAATGACTAATTAAAAGAATAAGAAACAAAAGAAATTAAAGTAACAAAAACAAAAGAAGTTAAGAAACAAAATGAAAACGACGTTTACCTTGACAGATCCCAAATTAAACTAACTCCTACTTTCCCTTCTTCTCCAACAGTAACTCACTTCTTCGTTCTAATTTGTTGTTATTTTCCTTCCTATGACTTCTCTCTCTATCTATAATTGACACGATTCTATAAGCTCTTTACTCATGTATTTGTTGTCACTTGATCTAGGTAGATAGAATAAAGCACATTCATTTTCTAACTTATCAAAAAGAAGAATATGGAACAACCTAACTCTATCCATGCTAGCGCCTAGATGTGGTCTTAAGACTTCCATACTTTTCCTAACGAAACTAAGCTGTTAATGCCCACTAAACTATCAAGACAAAAAAATTAGCAAAGCCCATACCAAATAATCTAATTTAGTAAATACCATTAACTCAATTAAAACAATATTGACTAATTAAAAGTTCCGCATCAAATTTGTGATCACTACAACACTAACCAGGATTCCTCATCTTCCCCATCCACTGAGTCCACCAATAGAGAAAGTATGTTAGCCAGGTGCTTCTGTAAATACGATGTTGAATACCAAACATCAGATATGGAAGCGGAGTCTTTATGAGTTCTAAGAAGAAGATTTTTATAAGATTGAATGTAGAGAAATAAAATGAGATGATAAACATCAGCAGTAAGAGAATTTGATTGAGTAAGGATGGTATCAAAATCATATGAAGGGACCACAAAAGTAAGTGTCTGAATAACAAGATGAGCATAATCGATAGAGATATTAACGACTTGAGAAATGCCATCATCACCAATACGACATGAAGTTTCTTACCATCCAACAATTTCCTTGTCCGGGATTCCAATTAACAGGGATGACATAAGTCCAACACATGTTGCTATCTGGATAAAGCTCCCATAAGTACCTCTTACAAAAGAACGTGAAACCTGCTTACATATAATAAAAGCCACTTCATATCAGAAAATGTTAACAGTAAGCAAAGACTCAATATCCAATTTCAAGAATACCAAACAAATGAATAACATACCTCAGTTACATAGAGAAAAGCAACAGACGGACCTACACCCATGCCTGTTCCAACAAGAAACCTCCCAAGAAGCATACCTTCCAAGATTTTTGTTCTCGCGCTGCAAGCATATGGTCAAAGAAATCTTTTCTAATAAGCTACATTTGAACTTAATAAACAAAGAAATGAAATTGTTCAAAACAACGCAAGGATTTAACCTAAGAAATGCCCCAATAATCATTGGTAAAGCACTCAACTGAAAACCCCTACAACACCGTACATCATCTTCTATTGAACCACTTAAAATGGACCCAATAAATGCACCACCAAGACATGTACTCACCACTAGACCTTTAAATCATCATTATCAAGAAGAACAAAATTAAAAACCCACATATGCAAACCATACTATATATGAATTAGAGAATAAATCTATCAAGGGACATATATACCTTCAGCAAGGGAATTCGTGCTAAAACCAAGATCCGGTGAAATTCTTTCTCTCACTACCCTGTACCCAAGCAATTCAAATACACATACAACCATCCTTAATCACATACTTCTACACAACATAATAATTAATACTTATTTGCACCCTTTTAGATACTTTTTCAGACAACACAGATGAAAAGATAGAGTTTTTACCCGACAACAAAGATGAAAAGATAGAGTTTTTACCCAACAAAGATGAACTGAACTTCAGTTCTTTAATCTTGACAAACCCTAACATGAAAAAAAAAGGGTATTAGATTCAGATAAACAACAAGCCATAAAATGGAAAGAAAAAAAAAAGAAATTGAAAAACTGAAATTGAAAGAATCAGATTCACAAGTGAAATTGAAAAAATGAAATCAAAGATCAAACCCTAAAACCGAAAAAATTAAACGAAAAACGAAACCCTGGGATTCGATAAAATTAAATCAAAATTTTAAATCCTAGAAAGCAAAGTCTTGAACCCTAAAAATCGCAACTGAAAACCTAGATATCAAAATCTATAAACCCTAAAAAAAATTGTTAAACATTATACCTGATGATACACTTCTACACGATGATAGAGTTCAGAGATTGAGAAGATAATATAAAGAGCTCAACTGAGCAAATTGAGATGGAGATGAAGATGAAGATGGAGAGGAGATAAAAGAGTGAGTATGTGTCTGTGGCGGAGAAAAAATGAAGATAAAACGAGTAAGGGGAAGGATATATAGGTTAACTTTGGTCGAAGGGTGGAAGCAAAGAGAAGCTTACTTGACCGAAGTTTGACTTGGGAATAATTATCAGTCCTAGTGTTCCCAACCACACACATGCTTCGCACGCTTGAACCCATATCGGTTGTTATTCGCAACCTCGCATGTGAGGTTGCAAAATTAGAAACGACAAATCTCCGTTGCGAAAAAGATGGACGTTGCAATTCGAAACAAAAATTTCGCAACATATCTTATGTGGTTGCAAACCTGGGTTACGAATTGCTAAAAATGGTGTAGTGACAGTAGAAAGTCGAGAATAAGGAATGATGCGAAGTCAACATGAGCTGAAACATATAGATGGAGAATGTCTCGCAGATGGAGAAAGTGTAGCAAAGCATAACAAAAAAGCAGAAGCAGAAAAGGTGAAATTTCTAGATCGTGAAATATAAGAGATGTATGAATGATTTGTTGAAGAATTTTTTTACATAAGTATGTTTTGATTCAATGAAAAAGATGAAATTGAAAAATTATACAAGAGCTGAAATGCAAAAAAAAAAGAAAATCAAAGACTGAAGAAAAGCGAAAATTTCGCCGAAACGCGAATAAAATTTCGCAGAGACATTAGAATGGGACGAACCTTTATGGGGTACACCCTAGTTCGCGAACAAAAATTTCGCAAGAGGCAAATGTAAGACCTAAATTACGTCATATAAGGGAGTATCTGTATGCATGGCTCAGGGATAAGGTTATACCGCTGCTGGAACCTGAGTCATGAAGATGTTGGGGTTAAAGAAAACCTATCCAGGAGAGATACTTTGGATTTCCAACTATATATATAATAACAGTTGGACGACCGAAGGTCTCTTCTAAGGAGTGCAAAGTATGACCAAGGCTCCGAGGTACACGGTTGAGCCAAGGGTGCCCGGGGCGTATGAAACTACCCTGGACATTCTTGTCAAGTCTTGGCTATGATGCACTCGGCCCAAAGAAAACCCCATCTAGGGTGCAGTCTCGTAACTATAAGCCATATAGGTAAAAAGGATAAGAGGCAGCGAAAATAGCTAGTTGTTGTCAAGACCAGATAGGAGGAGTAGTCTTGTATGACCGATGTACGCCTCCTTGAAGGGGAAACCAGGGGGAAGATAAGGGTGGCACCCTCCATTAGGGAGCTGATAAGTGTCTTAAGACGCAAATATCATGAGGCTTTATATTTGCAAGAATGTTTAGGCTAGTCATATTTGTGAAACAATCATACATAGGAAAAAAGCCAAGAGAAAAAGATAAGATGAGATCAATGGGTTTTTACATGAAAATGTAAAGACGTCCTTTGATTTCATCGCAAGACGGCAATGTCATGGGGCTTTTTGCTCGCAAGAAAACTTAGGCCTGTCATATTATCGCAAAAAAATTGACAAAATAAGGATAAGGCAAGATCAATGGGTCTTTACATGCGAGTGTAAGGACGTCATGCGATTTTTTCGCCAAAACAAAATGTGGCTAAATAAGACGATAACTAGGAAGGAAAAATAAGACCACGAGAGATCAAGATTGAATGACTGCGATATCTACGCAGAGATCATGAAAGTAAGCAAATATGACTTGCGATATTTACGCAGATATTGAGGCAAAACTTACAAACAGATCTTATTCGTAACTAATCAGCTCAATCTTTCATATTGCAGATGAATAACAGAGGCAAGTATGGGAATGAACATAATGATAAAATTATTATTCATCTTTATATGACAGATTTACGCATATAATTAAAAAATTAGTAAGCATATTGATTAACCATATTGCAAAAAGGAATTGTTCTCTAATGTATGCAGATCTATACACCAAAGAACATTAGAAGCTGGAGAAATTCACAACAATATTTTACAAGAAGAAGGGGATAAGTGTACAAATATTACAAAAAGATTAAAAAGGAATACAAAATAATTTAGATCCATCATTGTCTTCATCAGATTTTTATTTTTCTTCAATTTCATCCTCATCTTCTTCAGACTCTTCATCTTCGCTATCGGAGATGACAAGGTCAGGAATATTCTTTGGAATTTCGTTCGCAAGACAAGGGTAAGTATAATGAGGAATTTTATGATCATCGCAGACCATCTTAATAGAAACATTGCAAACACCAACAAGAACATTGCTGAAATTCTCCAGAGAAATCTGAAGTTGCTTCTTGAATTTGGAACATTTCTCGTTGCGAGAAGATAGAAGTCATGCGAGATTTACTTTTTCTTCTTCCAATTCTTTAACTCTCTGGAAAAAGTTTTCTTCAGATACTGCAAACAGATGACAACATATTAATAAAATAGTGAATACACAACTACAAAATGGATTAGTGGAAAAACAAGAATAACAACCTTCTCTTTGCAAGATCATATCCTTAATCAGAGTAGAATGATCAGCTTGAAGACTAACATCTACACCTAAATTGTTTCCGGCATTGTCAAGAATTTTCGCAGCCCAAGCAAATTCGTCATCATTACTAATAAGAAGGCAGGAGCGAATTTGATTCTCCCTCTCAAGAAGATCTCCATTTTCAAGAATGAGTCTATCTCTTTCAACTTGAATATTGAGAAGAGTTTTATGGAAATCTTCTAAAGCTTGAGCACCATTTTTAGCAATAAGGTCTTTCTCGTCAATAAGATCACTATTCTTGCTTCTTAATCTATTAGTTTACTCTTTTGAATCAATATAAAGGCGTTTAAATTTATTGGATAAACCCAAGTTGAATCTATGCTCGATTTTTAAGATGTGAAGTTTGGATCTAAGTTCATCTATAGAAAGAGATTTAATTTGGTCATCTTAAAAGATACTTAAAGAATTATTAAGACGATCAAGAAGAGTATCCTCATCTACAGGTTCAGGAAAAGAGCGGAAGAATGTAGCCTCATCATTAAGACCATAAATATCTGCAAAAGTGGTTGCTTGAATAAGCTAAAATAAGATAAAATAATTAAGAGAAAAAGAGAAGAATTCATATCATAGAGTTGTTGGTTAGCTTTTTCAAGATCGGATATCTTTTGCTTGTCACTCGAAGCATCAATTTCTAGATGTTTATTCTTCTAGCGAAGATCATCAATTTCAGCTTCCAGTTCTCCATCCTTCTTGCGAAGATTAGCATATTCAGATTCCAATTTTTCATTTTTCCCGCGAAGAACAGTATTCTTCTTTTCAAAGATTGCACGTCTCCTCTCCAGGTTTGAGGCAACATCAAAAGAAGCTCTTCCAGCCTGCGAAGGAAAGAAAAAATTGTCAAGACAAATATAAATTAAAACATGGAGAGGAAATGAAAATACACAAATTTGGCGAAGAAATGAGAACATACCAGAGCGCTAAGTGAATGTAAGAAATTTGGAGATATAGATCTTGAAACCCCGCGAAGAGATTCATTATTCTCCAAGAGAGGGGCATCACAGATAGTTGCCATATATTTGCAAGCTTCAGCAAGAGGAGTATCATCGATTCCTAACATAGTATCAGAGAATATGCTGGAAAGCTGAGACATAGAAGACTCAGGTTGGGAGAATTCCTTTGCAGAGTTAATATCAACATCATAATCACCGCCATCATCATCATTATCATCACTATAACTCTCGTTGGACTGAAGAGTTCAAGGAGTTGGGGACTGCATTTTTCTTTTCTTTAAAAGAGGAGCACCATAATCCTCCTTGCGAGAAGCATCAGATTTCCCCTTGCGAGAAGCACCTTTGTCTTTTCCCTTGGTCCTTACAACTTTAACAAGTTCTATTTCTTCAATAACCTTCAAACACAGATAAAGATAAGAAATAGAGGCAACAATATATTGTTAAGAATCACAAAGGAATATTTCTTACTTCATCTGTGAGTAACTAAAGAGCTGGTAAAGTACTGGGTTTCCCAAGCTTCTTGTAGCTAGTTTTTAGCATGTTAATCTGGAAAAATTGGAGTAGTCAGTGAGAGTATAAAAGCATGAGGAAGATGATAATGATAATTTATGCAAAAAATTGAGAGAACATACCTCTTTATTCCTTTCAGGACAGTTGAACACCCATGGATGGTACTCTGCGAGATTCGCAGGTAAAGCATGAGGACCGAAGATGTAGGGACCCTCTAGAAATAATGGGAAAATACACCATTTATCATCACTAGAATGGCGTGGACCTTGATTATTACCCGGATGCTAGTTAATATCCAACATGAGAATTTTATCTTAAACAATGTCATCCTTCTTTTGTAAGCGGACAACCCAACAAGTGCTATCTTTCCTCATGAGGATTATATCATAATTCGCGAAGAAATTCTCTACAGTATACTTCGCATGAATAATTGGAACATTAGCGAATTTAGGATTCTTCGCTTTATCAGGATAAAGAGATTTCTTACGAGCACCGCAAGTAGCATACTCCATCATCAGACGAATGAAGTCCCCACTCAACTGATATATATAGCACGTGAGAACCTCGCATGAGAAAGTATTTCATAGAATAAAGGGAGCTCAAGATCATAAAGAGGAATGGGAAGACCATCTTCAAGCTGACCTAGTGAGACTATAATCTTCTCGCGAGAACATGGATGATCAGAAAATAATTTAATGGAAAGTTCGGCTTTAGGGTTTTGATCATAAATGGTAGATAAAGCAAAACCTTCGTTCTTAAGTTTCTTTTGCAGTTTCTCAAAGGAGATGAGATTTTTACGACCAGATGGAGCCATTCTTAGTAAGTATGGGAATGAAGAAAAGAATAGAAGATCAAAAGAAAGGTTGCAACAGCAGTGGATGAGAAATTCACGGAAGAACAGTGAATTTGCATACAGAAAGAAGAAGAAAGTAAAAAGAAGAAAAGTGGAGAGTGAAGAAGATATATATAGAAGGTAAAAATTCTCGAGAAGATAAGTACAATTAATGCAAAGAAAAGACGTGAACGGTTGGAGCGCAGCGGTTGAAAAAGATGTGTCAGAAGTTGAATGGATAAAAAAATACGTGTAATAAATCTGGCGAGGGATGCATATACGTGTCAGAACAAAAGAACATGAATAGATAGACAGCTGTGGCATTTCAAAAGATTTCAATTTCTCATGATCTTTTCTCCTTTGCAGAAAAGACATGAGAAGAGGCAAGATGTAGGATCAGAATATCGCCACAGCAGCGCTCTTGCGAAACTTATAAATAATGTTTCTGCGACTTATTTAACAACATTATGTGAGCGTCGCAGACTGACTCAAAGAATGATCAAAGAATGACGTAACGAATGACGATGGTAGAAACACGGGGAGAGCATGAAAATCCTGTGAAGATTACAGCATATGCGAGAATAAGCATTACAACTGCTGTGAGAATATCACGAGTCAGATCCGAAATTAAAGGACAACTTAGATGTCATCCACTATGTAACTATCCTATATAAAGAGAACTATTAGACCCATAAGAGGAGGAGATCAATTCGAGAGTTTGGAGAAAGTTTTGAGGAGAGAGAAAGTTATTGTGAGCGGTTGTATTCTTGATTTCTTCCATTTATTGTAACATTTCTGAGAATTAATCAATAAAGTGTTGTTCTAATCTTCAAATATGTGTTGATAATGGTGGATTCTTGTGAGGGGTGTAGTGTAGGAATTCCTGCAACTACAAAGATATTTGTGGATGCATTCAGACGAGAGTGATGCGGTCACATATGAAATTATCCTAAAACGGCCAATTCATTTTAATATCTGAATAGATAATGTCATCGACTCTTAATTTGCATAGATATCAGATAATATCCGTTCTGAAATAAAAAAGTAAATAAATTACATGTGTTTCTGGAAAATAAAAAAGCATTCTATAATAAATAAAAATAGTGAGACATATCTTTTACGATTAAATTATAAAGAGTGGAATTTGGAAGCCTGGCGCTGCTGGTAGCATAACTATTTGCTAGCATCCTAGAAAGCTCTTTCCGCTTCCTGCCTGGTGAAAACTGTAAGTAACTCAGTGCTTCATTCCAGGGAAATGAAAGCAGAACACTTGCACTGCCTCCATGTACATGATCAATCTGGTTTTAACGATTTTTTAAGAGATTTTTATCATTAAAGCAGCATTCATTTTTCTCATTCATGGAGTTATTTTTAGTGCCTCTAAGAAAGATGATTATCCACCGTGAATGTGATAAATGACTAGAAAAAACTTTTGAAATTTGTACATCATGATATTCAAATTCTTATATGTTGTATTTTTAAATAAATTTCCTGGGAGTTTGAATCCAATTTTTCTTTTATGAACGATATTCGACATTTCGGACAAGTTTGGAGTTTTCGAGCATCCATTGTATGCGATAATTATACTTTATATATTTTTTTTCCAATTCTATTACCTGTCTAAATTGGGGCCTATAACACTTAATTTGGGCCTATAGTTAGATGACAAAAAAGGTCATTAGAAATAACTTTCACACCACCCCCTTGTCAAAATAATTACCTAAGTACCAGTTTTATCCCTGATTAATTAACATTAATTAATTATATTAGGGGTTAATTATGATTTGGATGTGAGATTAACTAATGTTAGAGAGTTCTTCAAAACATCAAACATTTAGATTTTTTTTCGTAAACAGTACTCTAAATCTGTTTACGTTCTTGAAAATGTAAACCGATTTTGGATTGGTGTTTCCAAATTAACAGAGGACATCTATAATCGGTTCACGTTGCCATATGTAAAATCCGATTGTAATAATAAGGTTTTACGTATTACATATATAAACCGATTGTTTCGTTTCATACAATTTTTTTTTCATTCATTCCATTATTATTGAAGGATGCATTTAGCACATGCATCAAGCCTTTAAACCCCTAGGAGACCCTAGTGGACGAGTTATAGTCTCGTGAGGGTTTACATAGAGGTCTACCCACAAAATCTATACAAAAACTTCTAAAGCCATCAATCTTCCTCCGAAGACGATACACGATCCATGAAGTCCGGTTCATCCTCCGGGATTTTTTCTTCCAAGAAGTGATAGCTTGCATCGAATGTGAATGCTTCCCCCTTTTCCTCCAAGTAGCGCGCTTTCACGACTTCGTGCTACAAAAATATAAAAACAAACTTACATTTGTTAGTGGTGTTTCATTGGAAGATAAAACAACATGGATTACTAAAAAAAAAACACAAAAATACTTACAAATTGTTCAATGGAAAAGTTGAAGGGGCGAGTGTTAAAAATCCGAGGTTGGATAGATAAATAAGCAAGTTTCGCATTTTCGATGACTAGGTTCCTATTATGGACTTGTTGAACACTTCTTCCATTAGGATTTCCAAATTCTTGGCTAATTTTTTTGTGTACCCTAGCCCAAAAGGTTACGGAATCCTCCCTTACGGAGGACTAACGTCTAACTCAAGTTTCCGCGTACCATGCTTTGGTGATTGCCAAATCTTCGTTTGAATTAAATGATGCCATTTCTTGTATTTGGAGGAACGAAATGAGTAGTTGTGGAGTATATGGAGTGAGGGGGAATTTGGGAAAATTGGGTCCAAGGGTGAGGTCTCTATTTATAGATAAAGTCCCTGACGACTATTTTTTTGAAAAACGTGAAATAATTTGGAATAATCGGTCTTCTAGAAGGTATATATAACCCGATTGTGTTTTAATGTCACCAGGAATTGGTCATTTTTGTGATTAACATAAACCGATTAAAGACATGTAAAAACATTGAATTTTTACCGAAATTAATTGGTTTATATATATTCATATGTGATCCAATTATAGCTTGAAAAACATACAAGAAAATATCTTGAACAATCGGTTTATATATATGCATATGTGACCCGATTCTAGCTTGAAAAACATACATGAATAATAGCTTGAACAATCAGTTTATGTTGACATATCGATTAGACCGTTTAGTGCAACACATAATTATAGTTAAAACTTCAAATGTATTAAGTTGAACAAACCTTAAAAGAGTGTTAAGAGCTTAAAAGAGTTGAACAAAGATCATCCAAAATACATACCTTAAAAGAGTGTTAAGAACTTAAAACATCCACAAATCTTATAAACCTAAACTTTTAATATCTAAAACTTAAACGTAAAAACTTAAAGTGCAGGAGCACCAGCCGCAACATCACCACCGGGAGCAGTTGCAGCACCACCATAAGCAGGAGCACCATCATCAGCACCATCAGGAGCAGCAGCTTGTGTTTGAGCCATTTGTTCCCACATACCTTCCATTTCTGCATGGAGCTCCCTCTCATCTGAAATCATGTTTCTCCTCATCCTAGTGAACCTCATGACCTCATAAAGCTCCTCCAGTGCAAGCTTGTCAATAAATGCGAGGGCTTGTTCAAGATGGGTCTCACGTCCATAGGAAAACTTATAAAGGATTCTTTCAGGCACTCGTTGTGGTCTCCAAAGGATGTCCTCCAATGTGAGCTCTCGAGAGTAAAACACTAGGTGTGAGAAGTCTATATCTACATAAGACCAAAAAAACTAAATAGTCAACAATCAATAATCGGTACATAATCATACATGTGTAACCCGATTCTGACTACAAAAACATACAATCATGTGAAACATACATAATTGGTTTATGTGGTACATATATAAAATCCGATTATTAAAAGGAATCTGAAGATTCAAACATAAAACCCGATTTTAATTAGGATCTCATAATTAAAATAAAAAAATGTTTCCAGAATCGGATTATTCTAAAGCACTTATGAACCATGCTTTTCATATTTCGTTTCTAACCCTAAAATCGGTTGATGTTGATCATCATATAAACTGATTACTATGCATGCTCTTCATGGAGGAAACCAAAACCCATAATCGGTTTATTCGATATGTCAACATAAACCGATTCTGGATGTAATCAGAGATTTTGATTGTCGAAATTTGAAGATTTAAACATGTAAATTAATCAAGAAATGCAAATCATAGAATGGGTTGATGGAGATTTATCTTTTTCTTGGTTGGATCGAAGATATTGGAGGAGAGGATAAAAAAAAAAAATTTGATTAGAGTTTTGAGAATTTGGAAAGATTATGATGAAAATAGAAACTTTTTTTAGGTTTAGGTTTTTCTGTTTTTGGATTTACTGAAAATGGTAAGGATTAGTAATTATATGAGATTGTTTTAGGAATTAATGTGGGGATAAATTAGTATTTTTTATAAATTTGGGTGCCTAGAGTAATTTGGTGATGTGGGAA
The DNA here is from genome assembly GCA_023529315.1 of Papaver bracteatum. Lineage (NCBI taxonomy): Eukaryota > Viridiplantae > Streptophyta > Magnoliopsida > Ranunculales > Papaveraceae > Papaver > Papaver bracteatum. The sequence goes on from JAJJWX010001289.1 coordinate 90,621, forward strand.
TGAAAATTTGATAGACCCAAATTAAGTATTATAGGCCCCAATTTAGCTGGTTTCTATTATTTCTTAAAGAAGTATTCTAATACTAAACTTATACAGGTGTTTTATTTTGGGTTAATTAGTATTTGGATCCTAGATTTAGGTATGTGTTAGTTTTTGGTTCGTCAGTTTGTCCAAATGAGTTTTTGGGTCTTGACTCGTTAGTCAACCACGTTTTCTGGTCATACAGTTATAATTTCACGTTAGTTGAAGTCTTTATATTCACCCAATTTCCAATTAAGAGGATCAGAGTTCTTTCACTAGGAGTTGATCGATGATAGCCATGGCCACTCAAATCCTTTTGGTGCAAGTAGTACATCATTTGTACTCTTTAGCTCCCACAAGTTTCATGTCATTTTCTTAATTACACCCAAAGTTGTTGTTTCGTTTGTGCTCAAGCAGTTCGATGGCTTATAGGTCTTTAATCAGACTGGTTTAATGTCAGAAGACAGCAGTTAAATACCATGATTCTTCTGGTGGAATCATCAAAGGAGGCATGGCCAATAAGTAGTTTATTTCAATTTGTTTTGAATGCATTTGATAAACTGTATTAATTTAGTTTACTTAATTAGCACTAGCAGACATCTTTGTGTCTGGCTTTTACCACAAACTGAGAATACCAATATTTGATGAGACACAATTGATTGTTCTTTTTCTATGAGTGAATTCAGGTAAACTATGGACTTTTTTCTCGATGAGCTTACATGTCGATGTTGTCTTTATATGGAGAAGATTTGTTGCTCACATTCCAGAACTCATGAGTCATGATATATAGTGTTTAGTGATAGAAATTGAAATGTTCCGGGGCTCTGATACCATGTTAGAAATTGAGATGAAACTTCGGATCTCTGATAGCATCTTAGATTTGTGGTAAGAGTAAGGATCAGATGTAAACAATGAAGACACAAGAGATTAAAGTGGTTCGGAACTAACGCCTACGTCCACTGACAAACCCCGTAGGAATGAATGATATTGATGCTCAATACTAGAGATGATTTACAAACCCCACACACATAAACTTACATAAGGAGACCTCTCATCTCTCCCTTACTAAGGACCCAATCTCACTAATTTTGGGTGTCTACAAATGATACTACAAATGCCTATTTATACTAGTTAGCTAAGCCTCCAAGTGAGCAACTCCAAATTGAGTTCTACTTCCTTAGCCTACAAACTAGACTAACATTTTTATCACATGTTTTACATTATGGTATTTGAGCAACCTCTCTTGATCATTCTAGATACTTTGAACTCTACCTAACTCTAGACTTCTTTAATCCTTGTTTACATTAGTTCATATTAGACATTACAAATTAGGTAATTCCAACAATTATCTAGAATATCTTTGACTATATCTTCATGGTTGCCTTGTATATGAAGGATATATTCTAACACCCCCCCTCAAGTTGAACACGGAGAGAAATGTAGTGTACAACTTGAACGATCTTTAAAAGAGGACTCGGCGTGATAACAACTAAGCAATAATGTTGATGTTGGACGGATGAGTTGATAATGGTGATGCAGCAGGTTCTGATACGCTGGACGGAGCTATTTTCGGCAAGGTTGGGTGTGCAGCTGGTGGATTTCGTGTATGTTCTCTTGGTGGCGATTCGATAGGTGGTGCCGCTGACGGAGCTACTCTTGGCATGGTGGGGTGCATAGCTGGTGGTTTTCTAGGAATTATGTTCGGTGGAGATCCAACGGGTGCTGGAGCGAGTGGTATTTTGGTAGGTATCTCGCTCTCTGGTGGTTTTCCATGAGAAGGAACACTTGGTGGCATGGATGGTACAATTCCTTTCGGGAGTTGCTGCTTAGGTGCTACTTTATGTGACGACACAACAATTGAACGACTTGGAGATATAGATGGTACGATGCCATGAACAACTTGGGGTGGTTGTGCTTACTTATTTGTTGGAATGGTGATTGGAGAACTTGGGGGCATTCGGGCTATGTGGGACTATTTCTAACACCCCCCCTCAAACTCGAGAGGGTCGAGTTTGAATACACCCTGGACCTGAAGCATGGCAGACGGATTGTAGCACATGGGTTGTGTCCCGCCAATTGTGGATGCACACGGATTGTGGCCTATGGATTGCTTCCCATGCAGAAAGGGTTACACTGAATGAGTGGCACATAAGCCACGGATGCACACTGGCGGATCTGAGTGGTACGGAAACCACGGACATACTGATGGCGGATACTTAGTGGTACGGAAACCACGGATACACTGATGGCGGATACTGAGTGGTACGGAAACCACGAATACACTGATACTGAGTGGTACGGAAACCACGGATACACTGACACTGAGTGGTACGGAAACCACCGACACATGGATGGACACGGATAGCTCTGAGTGGGGCCTGGCTCTGATAGGAGTGGAAACCTAAACTTCATCTTGTAGCGGAAACTTAAACGCCCATTTGGATCGAACTTGGCTCTGATACCATGATAGAAATTGAAATGTTTCGGGGCTCTGATACCATGTTAGAAATTGAGATGAAACTTTGAGCTCGATAGCATCTTAGATTTGTGGTAAGAGTAAGGATCAGATGTAAACAATGAAGACACAAGAGATTAAAGTGGTTCGGCACTAACGCCTACGTCCACTGACAAACCCCGTAGGAATGAATGATATTGATGCTCAATACTAGAGATGATTTACAAACCCCACACACATAAACTTACATAAGGAGACCTCTCAACTCTCCCTTACTAAGGACCCAATCTCACTAATTTTGGGTGTCTACAAATGATACTACAAATGCCTATTTATACTAGTTAGCTAAGCCTCCAAGTGAGCAACTCCAAATTGAGTTCTACTTCCTTAGCCTACAAACTAGACTAACATTTTTATCACATGTTTTACATTATGGTATTTGAGCAACCTCTCTTGATCATTCTAGATACTTTGAACTCTACCTAACTCTAGACTTCTTTAATCCTTGTTTACATTAGTTCATATTAGACATTACAAATTAGGTAATTCCAACAATTATCTAGAATATCTTTGACTATATCTTCATGGTTGCCTTGTATATGAAGGATATATTCTAACATTTAGATGTGTTTAAACCGGAGGAATGGGTCTCATGAATCCATAATTTATGATTATCAGAAAAGAATGGATATGATTAGTATGAGAGAAGAATTGACTTGCTGAGTGTTTGGAGAAATGCTCAAGAAAGGCTTAACCGTGGATGGTTACTGTAACTAACAATTTGACCAAAATCGCTAGTTGACCTTGTTGACTAACGGATCAATGACTCAAACACTAATTTGGACAAACTTGCGACCCAAACACCAAGGCATACCTAAATCTAGGACCCAAATGGTAATTAACTCTTTTATTTTTATTTTGTTCCCAACTATCTTTTTTTTTGTTCCCAACTATCATTAATTGATTTAGAGAGTTGGTGCTTGATCATGTGATGCTATTAATTTGTTAAAACCTTTTGCGATTAAACAAATTAGAACGATAGTGACGTAGTTGCTCACATGAGTAACCAAGGGTACTCTTTCAATAATTAACCTAATTCACATAATTAATCTAATCCTAAAATGTACCTAATTAATAAACTAATTAATTTGACATGCAGAAAAAGACACTGTAAGTGGATCCTAACTCTTAAATTAAAACCCTACCTTTATCAACAACTATCTCTAAAATTCAAAATGGTACGAATCTCTCATCTGGGATCGATGATTTATAGTTTCGTACCATTATTATTATTGATTGATCCTCCTATTTTAACTTTTCTTCCTTTTAGTAATCCCAAATTGGGTTAATTCTTAAAAATAATTTCTTACTCTACTAATACTAAATATACTTGTCCGTTTATTCCTAATAACTCTTTAAAATAATTCTACACAATTTATATATTATATTACAAATGCCGAATTTATATATTATTACTTTCTCTGTTTCTAATAAAGAAATATTATCACCATTTCATTTTAACTTAATTTTTCCATTCCAGAAAAGGAGGCAGTATGTTTTATGTTTTATCAATGATATTGGATTACATATTATGTTTTATAAGCTCTTCTAGCATTACTTTGCTTACATGTGGTAATTCGTATCATTCTATTTTCCTTTTATCTTTGTAACCTGAAAAATATAATTTGAAAACGATTTTCCCAAATCCCTGCATATATATTGTGATTTATCTAGGTTTTTATGGATCCTCGGCTGAATATAGATTTATGCCCTTCTATAATAAATTCATTACCTTTGGGCAAGAACAATCTAAATAAATCCTGACAAGTGTATATTTACTCATAATTTATGTCTTAAAATTATGTTCCACTATCTTTTTTTTTTTTTGAAAGTAATTCATTAATGAGAGACTGGGTAAGAGGAAGGTCCTCCCACCTAGCGTTACAAGCATCTAAGTATAAATTTCCAGACATTAAGGTGTTCCCAGATGGTCCTAGAATATGAGTTTCCCGGATCCGCAGAGCACTATCTGGTATGTCTCTTCTCATCGGGTCCTCACACTTATTACATATAATAGAGATAAAGTACATAATTGAGTTTAAGTTCGACATAAAAAAGAGATTTCCCGAGTCCCTGTTTATGTTTTGGTGTTGTTGAATGAGTTGTCTTCTTACTCCGTTGTCTTCTACTTTGATATGGATCTTCCTGTATCTCTTTGTCTTTGCTTTTACCATAGCCATCATCACTCCTACCGATTGAGTTGTTTCCGTACTTGTTGAGACTGTTGTTATTCTTGCTGTATCTATCACCATATTTTTTTCATTAGTTATAATAATTATTGTTGCCGTTGTTCCACTGTGCTTGTTGACAGTCGAATGAACTGAGATGTTGCAGGTTTCATCCTTAAGGCATAGCTGCATGTTATCTCTCTGCTTCACTGATGGGTTTCTTAGAATATTTAGCTTTATTCTTGCATTTTCCTGTGCTTGTATGTGTTTACCTTTAAGCATAATTGTTGTTGTAGGGTTCAATCTAATTCCTTCAAATGTTTTTTGGCATCTACTTTTCCAAATATGCCAGCAAGATGTTGCACATTTCTCTGGGTAGTTAATTTCTTTGTTGTTATCAAACCAGGAGAGGAAGCATTCTCTTAGAGTCCTAGAAGCTATCAAATCAGGCGTGTGTATAATTGCTAGCCCAAACCAAACTACTCTGCTGAAAGTGCACTCAAAGAGGGTGTGCTTAATAGTTTCTAACTGGGCATTACACATAAGACATAATGGCTGAATTTCATTGATTTTCTTATTTAGGTTTGTGTTACATGGCATAATGTCATGAACCACTTTCCAAATGAATATTTGTATTCTCGGTGTCGTTTATAGATACCATATTTTTTTCCAAATGTGATTCCCTCCAAGATTTATTGCTCCAGTTTCAAGATTTGTTACCAAAAAGGTGCACACCTTTTTTACAGACAGATCTCCCTTCTGATTTGTTAACCAAACCAGTTTATCATTCCATGTTCCTAGATCGTCCAGAGGTATATTTTTCACATTTTCCGCCACCTCAGCTTGAAAGACCTGATCTATGAAGTCATGATTCCAATTCCCAGTTTCCGAGTCTATCAGGTCACTCACTCTAGAAAGTGTATTTTGGATTTTAGGTTTTATTTGTTCTCTGCTGATAGTGTACGGATGATTCAATGGGATCCAGTTATGTCCCCAAATATTAATATCATTTCCATTTCCTATTTTCCAAGTAGCATTTTTTTGTATGAGATTGAGACCTTTCCAGAGACATTTCCATAGCCATGAGCTATTTGCGGGAGGTTTATCCTTTGTTAAAAGGAGAGGGGATAAGTTTTGAAGTACTTTCCCTTCATTATTTTCCCCCACAAACAATCTTGGTTGTGGATCAGTCTCCAAACAGTTTTGGTTATCATTGCTAAGTTAAATTCCCCATATTTTTTAAAACCTAATCCTCCCAGAATTTTAGAGATGCACACATCAGACCCGTTTTTTGGGCACCATCCTCGAGTTTTTCCTTCCTTGTGTCCCCAGAAGAAAGCCCTGTTTAGGGAATCCATTTTCTTGGTGATGTTCTTAGGTATGACAAAGCATGTCATTTGGTATGTGGCTAGAGAGTATGATACATGTTTTATCATTAACTCCTTTCCTGCCGGGGTAAGAAGCTGAGCTCTCCAACCAGGCAGTCTCCCTTTTAGATTTTCTAGGGTTGTTGCAAAGCACTAAGTTTTGGAAGTATGGGTGAAAAGTGGTAGTCCCGGGTATTTATCTTCCAGTTTGATTTTTTAAACTTTAAGAATTTTAATGATTTCCACTACACCCTTGTTTCCCACACTCTTCCCAAAGAAGATACCAGACTTCTGGTAATTGATCAATTGACCGGAAGCCTTGCTGAACGATTCTAAAATGTTCATCATATTCCTACATTCCTTTTTTGTTGCCCTAGCAAAGATGAGGCAGTCATCCGCAAACAACAAATGTGTTATGGATGGAGCCCCCCTAGCCACTTTAATCCCATGGATATTTTCTTTTTCTTCTTCACTTTTCAGAATTCTCGACAGGCCTTCCATACAAAGGATTAAAAGATAAGGGGATAGTGGGTCTCCTTGTCTTATTCCCCTCGAAGGATTGAAAAAAGCCGTTGGCGAACCATTCAGAAGAACAGCCGCCGAGGTTGTTCCAATATACTAGGAGATAAGAGAGCACCAGTGTTCACTAAATCCCAGTCTTTTTAGGGTTTTTTGCAGGAAATCCCACTCGACTCTGTCAAAAGCTTTTGACATGTCGATTTTTAGCCCCATAAATCCCTTTTTAAGTTTTTTTTTTTGCTTCTCATTGTGTGGATTATTTCATGAGCTATTACGACATTATCAGCTATTTGTCTTCCTGACACGAAAGCCGACTGGAAAGGAGAGATTAACTTATTTAGCAGGGGTTTCAATCTATTAGCAATGGTTTTGAAGATGATCTTATAGATGGTGTTACACAAGGAGATAGGCCTGAAGTCACCCCGGCTGGTTGGGAATTTTGTTTTTGGGATTAAGGTGATGAAAGTTGCATTCAGTTCTCTTAGCATAGATTTGTTCTGGAAGAAATCAGTGATAGAAGCCACTAAATCCTTTTTAATCAGGTTCCAGTTTTTTTGGAAGAAAATAGATGGGAAGCCATCCGGTCCTGGTGCTTTATTTGGATGCATTCCAAAAAGCACAAACTTGATTTCATCCTCCGGGGGAGGAGCTATCAAAGGCTTCGTTTTCCTCCCTGGATATACAGGGAACAATGAGGTTGAGAATGTCAGTGGGAATTTCTTTGTTCTCCGAAGAAGCGATTTCCGAAAAGTGAGAAAAAAGGACTTGCGAAATAGATTCTCTATCAGTGCACCATTCATCCTTGATATTCCTTAGTGCCACTATCTAATACAGTGGATAAGACACATTTTTAATCCATGATATGGGAAAGACCGAAAGAGGTAGGGAAATCCTCATATTTCCTAACGACTCTAGTCTTCAAGTGAGATTAGACTCATCAATCATGTTGTTGGAAGCCTGTTGGATCAGCTGTGAAGTTGGTCTAGCTAGATAGCTGGGTTTGCTTACAAAACAAACCCAATTATATAAATTCAAAACAACTAAAACAATAAAGGAAATTATATTTTAAAATTTGAATATTTGCTCAAATTAACATAATACTCTTAGAATTATGAAATTGTGATTATTTTCTTCTTAAATTGGGACTAATAAGAAAACAGCTACCAAGATTGCAAGTACCTATGTCAAGCTGGCCATGCATGTACATCCAAATTTTTAGTCTCTTTCCATTTCATATTTCCACAATTCGTTTCCCACTTGATTATCATTTCTTGAGTTAAACAATACGCAAAAGAATGGCTAATAATTGTTAACATATCGATAATTAGAATTTAAGGAACTCATCAAATTTAAAAAAAAAAAAAAAGTTCAAGAAAATGAAAAAAATAAGCAAGTATTCTCAACATCCATGATCAGTTTATTCATTTCCTATCTGTCAATTGATTGAGTGGTTGATGATCATACCATTGTACTTGTTATTAGCAACCTCCCCTCAATCGTCCACTAATAATCATAGAGAATTTAGTGCATTCTTTTCATTAAATCAGCCTGGTTTTAAATTTTTTTACGCATCATAGAGTAGAGGTGTAAAACGTGCCGGCCCGGCACAGCCCAGCCCACGAAGTCACGTGTTTAGCGTGATGTGTGTTGTGCTGTGCTGTGCCAGAGATTCAGACGTGCTTTGTTGTGCTGTGATAAATGGCGTGTCGTGGTGTGTTGTGCCGTGCCAGAAAAATAAACGTGATATGACGTGTTGTGCTGTGCTAGCACACTTATTTTATGTTTTCCAAAATAAATATTTTTGAGGTATTTTAATTAGTTTTTTTTTTTTTTTTTTTGCTGCAAAGAAGAGATTGAATTAAATTGAAACTGATAAATTGTCTTGAATCAACAGATTCTCAATGACTCTATGAGGGTTATCAAACCATCTTTCAGTGACACTATTTTTCCTACTGAACTTTGCAAGTTCGTCAGCAGGTTTATTGCATAACCTAGGGACATAATGACATAACCAGAACGGAATAGTTTTTAAAATTTCTAAAGCATCTAGAAGAAAGCCTTCATTCTCCCAGGTGATAACTGGTGCTGCATTATTGATATAGTTGTTGATTCCTTGTAGATCCGTCTCTAACACTATATGTGATAGTTGCAGCTCCTTACTCCAAGTCACCGCCTCCAGAAATGCAAGGCATTCTGCGTGCTTCGAATTTATTACTCCTGCATAGCATTTTGCTGCGCACCCTCTCCAAGTACCTGTAGTTACACGCAAAACCATTGCAGTACCAATCAGTCCAGAGTTACTGTCATAAGAGGCATCACAGTTAATAACATAATATGGATGTGCAGGTGGTTTCCACGCTAATTTTTGAGGTCTGATGTTTAGATGGTTATTGCTATCAAATTGTTTCTGCTGGTTTAATTAGTATATGTATTATTACAAAAATAAATTAGCATAACGAAAATAAAATGTTAGAAATTGGCTAAAACAATAATCTTTTTGTGAAATATGCATCAAATGTGATGTATTTTTTAGTATTTTACGCATGACGTGGCGTGCTTTTTTCGCGCGCCGTGCTGGGCTGTGCCGGGTGCTAACACGTGTCGCATGCTGGGCTGGGCTAATGTGCCTATTTGTCTGGCACAACACAACACATTAAACAAACGTGTTTTGCCCATGCTGGGCCGGTCACGTGCTAGGACATTCACGTGCTGTGTCATGTTGTACTTAAATTTTAACGTGCTGTGATGTGCCATAAACGTGCTGGCCCGTGACAATTTGTATGATATCATATCAATAAATAGAATTTCATTTTCTGATTATGAAAAGATAAATACAATATCCATAATAGATTAATAACATTCAACGGAATCAAGAATTACATATCACAAGAAAATTGAACTGAGAACCCAATTTATTCAATTGTTTAGCGGAAATCGGAGATAAGAAACTAAAATACATGGAAGGAAATGTATCAAGAAAATTAAGTTAGATTTTTTTTTTTAAACAAGTTAATATCTTCTTTCTTTCCTTTTTTATTTTTGGTGAAAAAGTGCAATTTATTATTTGAAAATGTGATTATGCATGATTTATGTAACTCAAGTCGCTATCGCCTCTTAAGCGTCCTCATGCAGCAGCTGTCTAATTGTCTATAACAACCAAACTACAATATATAATCACTTAATCAGGTCATCACGTCACTAATGAATATTGATCGTACCATAACAGGCTAACACGATTGGTACCGTCGCGCAACCGATGATAATTAATTGTCAACGTAATGATTGCATTTCCAGTAGATTTTAACCGATGATCCTTCAAAATATTACGAGTTTTTTCTTGTCATTCTAGCATATATACATTTTAAAGGACTTACAGTAGATTTTTCCTTCTTACAGAATTTTTTTCATTTATCCTCTCAAAATCTGAATTTTACTTCCTCAAATTACTAATAATACTTTGACTATCATTGATTCGTTGGTCATGGTCAAATAACTGTATCACCGTTGATCATGGTCAAATAACTGTATCACCGACCTTTTAAGTCTTACGGACTGATTATGACTGCTGATGAAGACATAATTAATTTCAAGAGACTGTTAAGGTAGTTAATTAGTTAATATTTTAGATTATTTAATAATTAGTTAATATTTTAGATTATTTAATGACAAAGTTAATTAGAAGAATATATATCCATTAAACCTAAGGAACAAGTCTTAATTATCTGAGGTTAATTAGATCCAAACCTGGACATTTGAAACAATTTTTTATTTTATTTTTTGAAGCATTATTTGGGAAGTTGAAAGTTGAAACTATTTGATCAGCATTCAGAAACCCTTTCATATTAAACCTTTATTTGGATTTTGGCCCTATAGGAACTAGGAACTTGGAATTAGAAAAGTTCTTAGCTTAGAAGTACGAACCCTAGAGTTTAGTCATTTGAGGAAAGCCGTGACGAGCTAGAAACCCTACTAATGGGAGGTTAAATATCTGAAAATCTCAGCTTGTGTCAGCTAAAGCTTTAAATACAAGAACCCTTTATGGGTTCTGTGTTTCTAATTTCAAAGAAGTTTTCCTTGCAGCCAAATTAATTCCAAGGTCCTAGTTATCTACTGAGTTAATGCGCATTGCTATAGGTGTTCGAACTAAACCTAGCAGTAAGGGTCCAAGTCACGTTTCCAAGTGGCCGATAACTCAAAGCGGGGCTGCAAGGCTGCTTGAAAGTAGGCTAGTCAAGTCAGGGAGGTATAACTGCCGATTGAGCCATCCAATGCTTAAAAATCTTACTCAATTAATTTTGCATGTATTATCACAACCAGCCATTTTATACATGCTGGCAGATAAAAAAACGTTTGAGCAGTGCATGGGTAAAAATTTTCCTCCACCAGCTTGACTATTCCATATCTCTCGTGTCCCATAGGCAAAGTTCCGTAATCAGTTGATCTCAGATTTTAGAGGGCTAAGAATGCCAAAACATCGACAAATAGCTAAGTTGAAATAAATACAGGTAACAGAGACAAAACATGAGAGGGAGACAGAAAGGATACAGGAACCAAGACTCCCCACAACTATGTACCATCTGTAAACTACTAGTATCATTTTCTATTTAACAAACGAAAGGTAACAATATAACAACAAAAACCCTTTGGTGGGATTTGAATCTTAAGGCAGTTGCAACAGCAACTAGTTAGTAAACTAATTAGTTGAATATTTGCAACCAATATTAAACTATTAATAGTAAAAAATAACATAAAATATAGTCAAAATTCAGAACCCACTAGGAATCTTATCAAGTTCTATAAATATCAAGTTCCTATCTGTGATTTCATCAAAAACATCCATTTCCAACAAAGCAAAGCAAAAGAAAACAAAACAAACCCATTTTACTTTTCCTTTCATTTTTAGTATTGCTCCAATGGATTCCGCCAAGAAGTCTAACAAAATCAGTGAAATAGTTAGACTCCAACAAAAACTCAAGAAGTGGAGAAAAATTGCAAGTGCACCAAAAAACACCATCCCTACTAGCCCTTCTTCTGCTCCAACCCCTTCATTATCACACACCAATTCTACCAAAAAATTCCTCAAGAAAACACTTTCTTTTAAAGATACTTCGCCTTCGGCGGCAGCGTCAACGGACGGAGCCGTTCCGAAAGGATTTCTTGCGGTTTGTGTAGGAAGAGAAATGAAAAGGTTTATTATCCCAACAGAGTTTTTAGCTCATAGAGCATTTGAAATGTTACTTAGAGAAGCGGAAGAAGAATTTGGCTTCCAACATGAAGGGATATTAAGAATTCCTTGTGAAGTATGTGTTTTTGAAAGAATCTTGAAAATGGTAGAAGAGAAGAAAGAAGTGTTCTTCATTAATCAAGAGTTTCTTGGTTTAGAGAAAGAAATGAGCAATGGTGGCTGTTGTTCTTCAGAAGCTGAGTTTTCTTACTCACTGCATTCTCATAATCCATTGTGTAGATAATTATATATTCTTATAATTACTACATCATTTTCTTCTTCTTTTAATTTTTTTTTTCTTTTTCTTGTGAAGACGACAAATGTGTGAGAAAGGGAGAGAATAAATAAGGTAGTAGTTTTTATTGTTTGATCATTGAAGTAGAAATTAAATAGAGAAATTAGAGAGATAGATTTGGAAAAGAGTAATTATATGATCTATTCCAAATTATATGTTCTTATTATTGTATCCTCCATTTCTCAAATTGTTCCATTGAGTTTTAATCATTATGAAATAGATTATTATTGAATTTTCACTCTAATGGCTTTATTTCTTATTATTGCATTTGATCTATGTACTTTTGTGCTTTTGGTGGGAGTCCTAAATGGGATCCTAAGATTCCTAACATCTTATGCAAGTAATATAGGGGTTTCCAACATGAGCCCTGATCCCGGATCTCAAAAACAATTTCTCTAACGATAAAGTTTGGAATTCTGAATCACCCATATAATGGTTTTGTGTTTTTAATTTTAATTTAAAATTTGTAATACTGGTAGAATACCTATTGCTTGTAAATTAAATTAGTCAGACAAATTAATACATCACATAATACTAAATAAGCAAAAGAGAATCTTGCTTTTTCATTCTTAGGTAGAACTAATTAAAATAGTTATGATGCTCAAAGGGACATAAACTATTTTCAGTCGTAAAATAGATCAACTCTTGTTGAATCTTCATGAGTAACCCAAAAGGATATGCAAAACAAATCATTAATATAACAATAATATACGCCCTAAATGGTTTGTACCAAGGTTATTAATTCATGCATAATGATATTAGCTAGGCCTTCGTATTAGTACCGCGAACGTCTCGTATATCAAGTGTACTTGGTTTATCAATCAGAAGTTCTTCAATTTTCGAGTTGGATCTTTTTATTACTATTTTGGGTGCATTGTTTAAGACATAAGCAGCGTCTAGCCTACTCATAACTTTTCAATTAAGCAGTAATTTCCTATGAGATTAACGACTACACATGGTAATGTCTTCGACTTCGAGAGCATATAAGTTAAGAATGATCAATTAATTTTAGGATGTTAATTAGACAAAAGAAAAGATTAGCAACAATGTCTATGAGATCCTAGCAGCAAGAATATTTGATCATCCTATAATAGCATTTTAACTAAAGTACATGAACAAGATTCATGCATAATGTGACGCTGCTGCTATGCATTCGCCTAATTAGTACCGCGAACGACTCCGTATATCAAGTGTACTTAATTTCAATAACCAAGAAACTATCAATTAGAAATTCTTCAAATTTGGAGTTGGATCTCTATTACTATTTTGGGTGCATCGGTTATAACATAATCAGCGTCTAGTCTGCTCATAAATTTGCAATTTTACAGTAATTTTCTTTGAGATTTACAACTACACATGGTAATGGGCCGGCTTCGAATCGAGAGCAGTAAATTATTAAGCATATAAGTTAAGATTGATTAATTAATTATAGGATTTTTGTATATCGTGTGTACCAACAAAGCTACTAAGTAGCAGACGACTGCTAAATACTTAGTATAAACAGTAGCATTTCTAATTTAGTATGTGTAGTGATCGGTTCAAATAAATAATTTAGACACATAAGGAGCTAAATCAATAGTATAGCATAAACTTATTAAACAGAAGAGAGGTGAACGGAAGTATGAGAAATGTTCCATTTCTTGGTTTCCAACTTACATAGTATATCACCGTTCAAGACCATTTATAGTCTTAACTGAAGGTCGATACATGCACAATAGCACAATGTTAATTTGCCACGAGTTGTATATGTGGCGAGAAGATAAACATTAATCTGTTTAGTTTTTATCCAAAATAGAGATTAGCCTTATCACTAAGCAAAGTGGATTAACCTTATCACTAAGCAAAGGAGGTAAGTGTGGGTCCCATTAAAAATGTGGTCAGCCACACATTTGAAAACCTGACGATATGTAACATGGATGTTAATTAGACAAAACAAAAGAGATTATCAACTGTTTGTCTAATGTCTATGAGATTCTAGCAGGTAGATTATTTGATCCTCCTATTCCTATAATAAGCATTTCAGCTGTACTAATCTTTTGGAGATTTCGCTACGGAAATTGTCCTTACCGTGTTGGAAAACCATACGGAATGAGACCAATAATATTATTTTCCTTGCCATATTATGTCTCTACGAAGATCACGATCTCGATTAATTAACTTGATTACTTTAGTTATTAGAGTATTTCCTTTAACATGGCGAAGATCATTGATTAACGTTAAGCTTGTCCTCCCTCCGTAACTATTATATAGGCGGAATTTTGATTTTTCTTTGTACCAATAGATAGGCGGAATCCTATTTCCAAGATGAATTTTCTCACAAGTACCTTTATTTATTGTATATAGAAAATTATGTTAGTAATAAGACAAAGAGTAAAACAATAAAAAATATGAAAAATAATGAATTCAAGATAATTTTCTTAATCTAAGAGAATTTATCCCTCCGCCTATATATGAGTACGGAGGGAATAACATTTTTTAATTTGGTATTTTCTTGTTTAACTTAATTAATCCACTAACAGCATCCAATGTGCCTCCATGTGAAATTCGAAAAATTCAAATTATTGTAACTATAACTTAATGAAAAAATAAAGTACATTATATAAATATTTATTTGTTAAATTTTGATCAGATATTTTCCCTAAACATAAGCATTAACCCTTCTGGTTCTAGTAAAGCACATGTACTCTAATCAAAATTAATATCAAGGGAATTTTTAGATATGTATCTTTTCATTTCACATGCATGTAGGTCTAACATGTTCATGTTCAATCCGATAGGTTAGGTCAATCCCTAATTGAGCTTTACCAAAAGAATAATTTATGTAGTTCGTCATTTAGAAAGCTGAAAGCATCCAGTCAAGGACATAACTACAATTAATGAAAAACCTTTAAGAGGTCCGGGAAGATGAATGTACATCATTAACGGTTTTCATCTTATACTTGCATGTTTGGATTTTTAATTTGACTCAGCGTCTGATTTGGCTCGAACAAGATATTAAATCGTCTGTCTTAATTTTCTGATGTCTGATTCTTGAAGAACCGTAGGAGTCGTTAAGCACTAGTGATCAATAATTCTACCACTAGGCAACCTCTTTGATCCCAGTTTCACAACGCTGCGAGTAAGCGGTCGATCTTTTTTGTTTTTGTTTTTTTAGTAATAGAAGCTATGTTTCCTGTCATTTTATTAAGATATTCGAATTGCTCAGCTATACTAGATTATCAAGTGAAAATGTTCAACAATTTTTTAAGTAATTATTAAATTTTGAATTAAGAAACTGTACAATACATCCAAGAAGATAAATTTTATATTAATTAATTGAAAGGATATAAAGTAGAAATAAAACAGAAAACAGAAAAGTCGGTGGTGGCATAGTAGTACGGTCCGTAGTTGTGACAGTTATTGTTTCCATGTTCTATGTTTTATTACATCGAAGAAAATCACAGGTATATTTTAATTTAAAATTTCGCGTTTCTGAAATGATGAATATTGAATATGAGATTTTGTTGCTTAAACTTGAAATCAAGGATTAATTGGGGCGGGAGAACTAATTGGGGGCCATGATTTTTTTATCCCACACCCAGAATTTTAAGGGGGTTCCAAAATATAGTTGAAAATACTATTTTGCCCTTCTCATTAAATTAATCCTAAAATTCTTATTAATCTTAATCCAACCTCCTATTACTGGCGACCCTTATTCTTCTTTTTCTCCTCTCCCCCTCCCTCTCAGTTCCTCCATTAACTACATTCAGGAAAAAAAATTCATCCGATTCCTCGTAGAAATCGTCGATGCAAAAACTTTAATCGACGATTAACTTCTTCTACAAACATGGCACGTACTAAGCAGACTGCGAGAAAAGCAATTGAACTTCTCAATCTCGTTGATACCGTCACAGCAGCGAAGGAGTGTTCGAGTTCAAGTAAGAAATCAAAACCGCCGGACAATCAAATGGCTCCAATTAGAAGGTATGTCCTTTAGAACACCATACTCTTACTTGGGTTTTAGTTGAATATGATGTTCTGCTCAAAACTAGGGTTTGAATCGGAGAAATTAATTTCTCAGGATAGAAATCGTTAACCTAGGATTATGAATATCTAACGATTTTTGATGTTTTCTTAACGATTTTTCATGTTCTAACAACGATATATGATCTGCATGTTTTACTTCGTAGAAATCGTCCACCATTAAGGTTTCGGATTTAACGATTCCTGCTGTCTAATTTTTTTTTTTTTGAATCGGTAGCCCATAGAAGTTATTTTAACGATTCTTGACATGCAAGATTAAATCGTTAGCCAATGCTTTTTTGTTAAACGACTCTTGTGCAATTTGTTGGACGATTCTTTATTTTTTTCAACGACTCAATAGGTTTCGAAACCAGCATACTGGTCCAATATTTGTAATAGTCGTCCACATCATTTCGAATGGATAACGATTTTGTTGGACGACCAATTATATTAGTGGCCGACTCCACTATTTGTAATAGTTCTTCTGTCTTAAAAATTGTAAGAATCGTTATTATTTTTGGTTGAATCGTTAATAAAAAACGAGAAATCGTTCGGCTTCTGGGAGGAGTCGTTTGGTCTTGATTAGACTCGTTTGGTTTTTGTTTGATGTTGGGCTTTTAGTAAAAAGGATAAGAATGTCTTGATTACTCTTCCGTCCAGACCTCCCCGCCACCAAAAATACCTTAATGCGGGTCGTTTACGAGGAAAAACACCGAGTGAGGTAGCCTTAATTATCCGCGAACCTAGAGAACCACCTGCTGTCATATCTACAACCCCAAGCGACGAAGAAGAAGAAGTCGCGGAACATGAAGAACTTCATTTAGAAGGTAAATATGCTGCTTTTGATGATGAAGAGGAGGGTCAATATGATCAAGGTAATGTTGATGATGGATTGAATGGTGTTAATGAGATTGAGGAAGAGGGGGATGAAGGTAATGATGAGGATGAGGATGAGGATGGAAATGGTGGTGGTAGCAGTGATGAAGAGGATGATGAGGATGATGGTAATGATGGAAATGGTAAGGAAGTAAAGGATGGTGATGATGATGATGATGATGATGATGAGGAGGAGGAGGAGGAGGAGGAGGAGGAGATTCAGGAGGAAGATGCGCAACCACAGCCACAGCCGAAGCCGAAGAAGAGAGGCCCAATTAAAGCAAGCGCGCAACACATTCCACCCACGCGTTTGCAGCTTACTCGTCTTCCCAGTGGGAAAGCAAGAGGTGAACCTAAAGATGGCGGGAAATTTCTATTCGGATATGATACCTCGTGGGCCCGTACCATCAATGAGACAATTGTAACAATCTCAACTTTGGTTTTCATATTATTTTTTGATATTTTATTTCTTATTTGCTAATATTTTTTGTTTGTCTTTCGTAGGATCATAAGAATGCCACACGTCTTTTTAGATACCAGTCTTCTTATGCAAAAATGAGAAAATGGCCCCTAGAAGGTGAATGTCCAAGAGTCAGAGCCATCGTTGAAAACTCAGGTTTGTATCTTTGCCGTTCGAACTCCGTGATTGCATATGACAAGGCTACAGTTTCATGTTTTACTGAGAGGTATTACGGAGAAGTCGATACATTCCAATTCCCATTTGGCGAGATGGCGTTGATTCCCGAAGACGCAGAACAGATTCTAGGATTGCATGTTGAGGGAAAATCCACGGAAGACGGGTTCAAGAAAAACCTAGAGTGGGGAAGAATTTATGCATTAACGAAGAAGTTGTTTGGATGGGATGAAAAAAAGACGGCCGGCCTTTTTGAGATGGGAAAGAAGTACCCAAAGAAAGAGTTTAAACTTGTTAAGATTAGAGAGATGTATGCGGGGTCACTTGAGAAAGACGGAGACAACGAACTACTCTCTGATTTTGAAGTTTGTGCAACGGCAGCCGCATACTTGTTGTATGTCCTTGCTTCGGTTATATTTCCCGATAGCAAAGGAAACAGAGTGAGCGCCAACCTTCTTCAACTTTTGGATCCCTTGGATGATGTGAGTAAGTATTCGTGGGGGACTGACATAGTAGCACATTTGAACGCTCAGCTAGCAAAGGCATCCCAGGAAAGAACTTCTCAAATCAACGGGAATTTGGCTTTACTTCAGGTAATCTGAATTATCAAATTTGGCAAATGTTTGTAATATTTGTTGTTCTATATTTTCAGACATAACATTATTTTTATTGTGCCAAATGTTGTTTCAGGTGTGGATTTACGAACACTTCCCCTCTTTGATCAGAGGCGATGAGGACATCCAATTTGAGCCAACATGGAACCATACAAAACCAAAAGGAACCCGATACAAGTACACTGGAGCTCAGGATAAGGAGGAAGCGCAGAAGTTGCTAGTCATGCGCCAAAAATTGGACAACATGACAGCAAAAGAGGTAACCTTTGATCCCTAAAAGAAAGATAGAGTAGGAGGATTGGAAGATCTTGCATATTACCATGGCCCACTGTTTTACCCTTATGGATACTCGATGTACAATCCGCATAGAGTAATGCGTCAGCTTGGGTATGTTCAAGATTCACCCGATGACGATTATGTACCACCTTTCAAATATAAATTAAAGAAATGCAAGGCGGACAAAAAGGCGTTGGTTGTTGCTTATGTACCTAAGCCTGTGACTGAGCATTGGAATAATAGGCATTTGGGTACAAGTAGGGTACAT
Organism: Papaver bracteatum; assembly: GCA_023529315.1. Classification (NCBI taxonomy): domain Eukaryota; kingdom Viridiplantae; phylum Streptophyta; class Magnoliopsida; order Ranunculales; family Papaveraceae; genus Papaver; species Papaver bracteatum. The sequence goes on from JAJJWX010001289.1 coordinate 109,400, forward strand.
ATCTCTTGGTGGGAGAATGTTAATGATGGTCATGAGGTAACCGATGATTACATGGCATGGTATGAAGGCTTCTCCCACGGTCGAGTGATAAGGATTGATCAGCCTACGGGTAGGAGGAGCAACAAATCATCTACATCCGACACTAGAGATGACTCTTCCATTCTTAAGCTTGTGGTACATATTTTTTGAATTTTTCTAATCATTTACAAAAAGTTGTTTTAATTATGTTAATCTAACTCGGTATTTAAATTCAAATAGAGGGAACGGATGAAGATTTTTATGAAGTCATTTTGTTGCAAAGTCGACAAGGGAGAAGTGATAAAACCTGAGAAAAGTTGTGAGTACGCTGAGTTATGCCAACACATTGAAAATCCTCAAGCAAAGAAAATGTTCGCTGATCTGGAAAAGAGAAGTAAGAGTACTAGGAGAACATCTAGCCAACTAGCAGAGGAACGTGCACAAAAGGGAGATGGTGATCATGCAGGTAGTGGTGAAGAAGGTGGTTCTCAAAGGGGCAGTCCTGGACAAGGTCCTTCAAAGAAAAGTCGGACATCATCAAGTCAGGGAGGTGAAGGTCGAGGTCGAGGTCTAGGTGGTGGTAGTGAATGAGAAGAACTTATGTCTAAAACTTTAAAATCTATGGTTTAACTTATGTCTACAACTTAGGTGTTTTAGTATTGTCGACTTTTACTTACGTCGTTGTTAGATACATCTTAATTCTTTAAGTTACGGTATCGGTATGTTATTTGGATTTGGTTTCCTAAAAATTTATCATATTGTTTAGAAGTTGTTGTGCTTATACTTTACTTTTGTGTGAAAATCTATTGAATTTAACAACTTCATGTTTTTAAGTCGGCGGGCTATTTTTTCCAGATGGACGACTCTAAGAATCGACCATTAGAGTCGGCATAAACGACTTAGCAGATCGACGACTCAAAACAACCCAAAAAAAATGAAGTGTTAGAGTCGGTAACACAGGTGCTTGCATGCCAACGACTCTAAATAGAATATGAAACTATGCTGTGCAAAATTTAATTAGAATCGTCCACCAAAAAAAAAAAAAAACAGTCGTCCATTTTGTTATAAGGGTCGTCCGGGAAAAAAAAATAATCGAGGGTCGTCAAGTTTAAGAGAAAATGAACATTTATTTCAATAAGGAAATAAGTTTACATCAACGTTCCATTACATGTTATTTCTTTTACTTGTGCGAGAGGCAACTACTATTACGGCTTCGATGTGATAAAACTCCTCTTCTCTCCATTTTGTATATGCATCTTGGGCCATACGCCTATCACCTTTGTTCCTCGACAGAAACTCGTTGTAATTAGTGCACAATCTTATAACGTGAATCGTCCGATCACGAATATGGGACGGTAGATAATGATAGTGTAGTTTCTTGTTGTAATTAGCGAAAGGACTCGAACCAACTTTACTCCAAAATATAGTCTCATCTTTATGTTCTTCGGGAAGATCTTTGACGATGTAATAGTTTTTAACCCATTCGGTCTCTTCCTCGACTTGCTTGAATACTTCCCGGCGATGCGCTTGTTCTTTGACTCGTTTTTCAGCTGCGCGCCTCTCTTCCTCTTCCTTCGTAGGATATGGTGTAACCTTGTATTGTGTTTTGGTAGGTCGCATGCTTCTTTGTCGTATCACTTCTTCCATTGCCAATATTGACTTGGTTGGTCGCTTGCATCTTGTAAGTATGTTGTCAATTGAATTGGTAGTTGATGACGAACTTGCCATTGAAAAAATGATAAACTTTGAATGTTTTAGGTTCTATGACCTTCGTTGAATTTTTATATACAAAAGCCCCAACGGTCTTTTTTTTGGGAAATGTTATCTCCATATAGAGCCGTTGAAGGGATATATATATATGGGGTCGTTCATTTTCAATTCATACTTCAACGACCCTTAAAAAGTATTGATAGAGTCGTTTGATTATTAATAATACTAGGAACGACCCTAGGTTCCAAAAGGGACAGTGGACCTTTGTATTTGGAGAACTAGTGTCGTTGTGTTAAAGTGCTTAAATGTAAACGACCCATAATTAATGTAAATGACCCTGATAAAACACATTGAATTCGTTAAAGATTGTACTTTAAAAAAAACATCCAAGTGTTCATGCATTGTACTCTAAAACAGAATTAACTCTCAAACCATATGACGTGTTAAAGCATTGTACATGGTGTTCCTTCCAAACCATTCCACATGTTCATTCCATACTCGTACTATTTTGTCCACTCCTTGGTGTACTTTCCCCAATGTCCATAGACCACCCGTGGTATAGGGCATTATTCGGAAATCTTTAAACCTATATAATGGTTATTGTTGACATGTGCCATTACAATTCTCCTTTTCTTTATAGCCGCGTCGCACCTTGTTCTTGAGGGTATGTACATACAAGAAGCTCCGGGGAAGCCTTTGCTGAATACAATTACCAAACAAGTGAATGTGTCAGCTATAAGTTGTCCACCAAAAGGCATTTGCATCCAAAACTTAAAACCGGCCCTCTTCGAACCCTTCCTCCATTTCACGTTTGATACCAACTCCCTAAACTTCAATTCCCTCTCTTTTTATCTCCTTCTATGAGCATTGTCAAATAAAGTTGTTTGTCCTCAACAAGTTTTCCCGCCATTATTTTCCTTGCATATTGGATTTGGTTGAGCTTAAGTCGCCCTTGTCAAAATGGCCTAATTGTTCCGTTGCAACATGGTAACCACAATTACCATCCCCATCAACGTCGTCGGTGGATATAAGGTGATCTAAGATGACGTAAGGAAGTTGGTCGGTATACTCTTTATATAAAGTGTAAGCAACACGATGTGGTCTTCCTTGTGAATCCCTAGGTGTGGTAGGATTACCCCTTATTCCTCTTATCGTCAACATACCATTAGTTTGGATTTGCTGGGTATCGACCGCATGCTCAACAATATCCATAACTTCATTATCTTGCTCTTTCGACCGACCCCGTGTCGTAGGAATGAAAGACTTTTCTTACTCATCATATTCCGCCTGGACATGCTCATGACGTGATCGGTCTCTATCGTTATCCTTGTCATTGTTAACAATTTCTCTAAATGACATTTTTGTTGTTGGTCTTCCGGGAGGTTTTTGTTTGATTGGCTCTTCTTCAAACCCCCAGCTCTTACGGGCGGCCGGCCACAAGTTAGCAACCAAAATGTGTCTTCCTGCACAATTCATTTTTCGGTATTTTTGGGTGATGTACTTGCCAATCTCCAAGTCTCCAAATTCTTCATCGGAAAAACCCGTGGGCTTAGGGATGAATGATAATTGCTTCCAGAATGGATCGATATCTTCAAGAGGAATGGAATATTTTTACCCACCAAGTTTATGTTTACAAGGGAGGCCGAGCCAAACATCGGTTGTACAATTACACTCCGTTTGAATCACCTTTCCGGCCTCTACTTTATCTCTAAAATTTGTAAGTTGATCCATCATATTGTTAATTTCCCACCATGATACTTGGTTTGCTACCAACCGTAACAAAACTTTGTCCTTTATGTGTTGCATCAAAAAACGGTCTTTGCTCAACTCCATCTGTGCCACTATTTTTCGTAAGTCGTCTTATGCGTGCTCGTGAATAGCTTCTTGTACCGTAACTACCCCACCCCTATTTTGATCCAATATTTTCTTCAAACGGCCATGAGACGACTCTGCAACACTTGTAGACTCATTTTTCAAGTGCTTGTATTTATTGGTCCATGCATAAACAAACTTCTGCTTCCAAGGAATCAACCATGTATTCAAGCAATAATCAACCACCTTCTTATGATCCGTACTCCATACATCAATAAACTTCTGCAAGTTAGCATAATACTTAACCTCTGTTTTTGAATGAGCCAAATTGTCCCAATCCTCACAAAATACTTTCCATAGACCCCCCTCTTCGTCATATTTTTCCTTTTCCTTCTTTTTGTCTTCCTCACGCTTTTCTTTGGAAAGTTTACTTAAACGGTCATCTTCCTCCTTAGAGCGTTGATTCCCCTTCTTAGTATGGATCTTTTGGATTTGATTCTTGAAATTAGAAAAATATTGGTTTGGATGTGCCACGTACAAAGAAATTGTTGAGCAAGTGGAAATACTTGACGAACGGCACTCATAATTGAAAAATCCCTATCCGTAAATATAACTTGCGGCGTCTCTTCTCCACGGTAAATCAACCTCACTTGTTCCAACGCCCAAACATAGTCCGATATTTCTTTTTTTTCCATAAAGCACCATGCAATGGTGAATGAATTTTTATCCGAAGTATGGCTTACCACGTTCAACATCGGCATGTTATAATTTTTTGTCTTATAGGTGCAATCTATGAACAGGACCTGGTAAAAACACTGAGCCAAATCCACCATCCTTGGATGTGCAAGACAAATATGAGTCACTTTCTCATCCGGACCAACCTTAGTTTTCATGGCGTAGTTAAGTGTTTCCGCTAACCACTCTGATTGTTGCATAATCAACCTACCATTCCATTCGGTTCTCTTAATCGTTGCTTTGGCGGCGTTGATTGTGGAAATGGTGGACAAGTTATCCTTATCTTCCGCCCTTATTGCATTTAGGATCTTAAGTGGTCTAAATCCCTTCATCTGCCGAACTTTATCCATCTGATGTGGTTTTAACCGGGCATATGCAGTGTGCCCATATAAACTTGTGGGTGGATCATGGTTGTGACGCCCGTTTGGAATACTATACAATCGGAATACATCCGATTCATCATGTCTTTTGAAAACAATCCTAAATGGACATTGACACTTCTTCGATTTTGTGCGGTAGACCCTAGTCGTCTTCTTCTCATACTTGTAATTCTTGCCTTTGTGACTTTCTCCCTTCTTACCCGCTCTCTCGCATACCATTTCCATCATGTTAGACTCGACGTATCTACTTTGAACAACCACACACATCTTCTCTTTTTCCTTAGGGATAAGCCACTCCTTAATGTCATTCTTGGTTACCCATGTCTACATTGAACAAACAATTACATTAGACAACAATTTGATCACTAATAAAATTATTGGAATATATAAATATACCGATTCGGTTAAGGTAAACATACCAAATCAGTCATATAGTGTTGGGAGGTATCTGGACCCATTATGGATACGGGTACTGGCTGAGAGCCTTGTCATACTACCACCTGAAAACAAAGAAGTAAAATATAACCAAGGGGTCGTCCACATACTACATGCCAAAATGCCGACTGTTACTAACTAATTTTAACGATTCTACAAATAATATTAACGACTCTGAAACATTAATGGACAGTTTGACCTGTAAGAGCCATTACCAAACCATAAATAGAGTCGTTAGATATCCTATTAACAGCTAGCGACTCTAATGGCTTTAAATGCAGAAATTCAAAATCCAATATATGTTTGATTCCTAGGAGCAGTTATTGCTAGTTTTTGAAATAAAGTGATGGTTTTATTCACAATCAATTAGCCGTTGAGTTTACTTTGTTATAAATTGAGACCTATCTATTCCAAACTTATTCACCCATCACATTCAATCATCCTAAAGCAGTCACACATCACCTTCAAACACTAAAAATGGCTCAAAACCAGTTCAATGACATAGAAGATGTTGCTATTGTCAGAGAACACACCACTCTCACCAAGCACTCAGTTGAGGAAGCGAAATGGGTGACCGCTAACGAAGACCCAACAAGAGGGCCTTACCTTGGGCATGATCAAAACACCAATGTTTAGTGGAAACGTGTGTTTAAGGTTTTCAAAGCACTCAACGGAAATCGTAATAGGAGGATGTTCATGTAGGTAAGGGAAAGGTATGCTTATTTATACAATGAATGCGTATTGCTGAGAAACGAATTGAAAGCTCGTAAGGACGCTTACCCAAACGAAGAACGAATAAGTAGAGTAAGTTTCTGAATCAATATGTCGTTGATCAAAAATTGTTAATTTGGTTATGATTATTCAACAACACTAACTTATTAAAATAATTGTTTTTCCAGTATGTAATGGGTCGGACCAAATACGAATTAAGGTACGGCCATGAGTTTTTGCACTAAGACTGCTATACTCTCTTGGAGGAAGTTGAATGGAAATTCTCCGAATATAATTAATCTCGTTTACAATTTCCTTATTGAACTATTATATGTCTTTCCCTTATGTTTTATTTCATAGCACATGTACGTTTTTTCAATTCAATATAATGAACTAGTTCAACAAAATATCGAAATGTGGCCGATTATATGCTTGGGTCATCAACAAATATAATATATGTGCCCGACACCATAAAAACTCGTCCAACAATTTTTAGCAGATTAACGACATTTGTGAAACAAATGTGACCTTGCAAACAGAGTCGTCAACCTGCTAAAACGTTGTTTGCCGACCCCTTAACTAACATGTACGACTCCTAACAAGGATTATCGACTCCGGACCAAAAACATATATACCATTCTGCCATGTTTCCTTCAAAAGTCGTTCACTCCTAACAAAGATTAACGACGACCAAACTGACACACTCTAAGAGTCGGTTGGTTTTAATTTATAAATATTAACGACCCTCTACGCTACCAGAATTTAGTGGGGAATTGAACTCTACCAAATGTGGTTGAGGTAGTTGGCTCGTTGAACTCTATAAAACAGACCCATATCTCACCTCTTCATTACCAACACCATAACTATCAACCAGATCTTCTCCTTCTCAGTTATTCATTATCCAAGAGAAACACAATGACTACCTATACTTCCGAAGATAACTGTGTCATTACAAGAGCTTGGAAAACAGTAACAAACCACTATGATAGTCTAGGCAAAGAGATTGATGAAACATCGGATGCTTGGTGGAACCGCGTATTCATCATTTTTGTGGCGTTGGACGGGAATCACAACTCAAGGTCCTTGAAACAAGTCAAGGAACGCTTCAAAGAGATAAAATTTGAGTGTGATGTTTTGAAAAGATAATTACGTCCATAAGGGAATCCTTTCCGGATATGATGGTTACTGTAAGAGTAAGTATTTAAACATTAGGTAAAACTTATCCAAAGATTTCATCGATACTAACTAAGTTTGTTTGCATTTTCAGATGAAGAAGTCGTAGGGATACTACGAAGAACTTCGTGGGAAAAACTTTGAGTTACATGATTGCTACTTTATCTTCCATGGAACCGTGTATAATTGCATGCTTTATGATTGATAGCAGAAGTGCATCGTTATTATGTATTGTGTCTAACCCTATGAAAGATGTATGACTTTTACGATTCAATGAAAGGTTGCTATGAAAACAATGAGTCGTCAATATTATAGAAGCACCAAACAGCGACTCTCATTAAACATGAAGGAGTCGTCCGTTTATTGTAATATTTAACTAACGACCCTAAGAGTGATACCCACATAGAGTACAACGTAAGTGAGTCGTTGGGTTATTAATACATTAACCAAACGACTATAGAAAACCAAAAAATGAGAGTCGTCAATGTTTAAAACATTTTTTGACAATTTATCATAACAACATATAATAGTCGTCAAGAATTTGTAACATGAATGCCGATTTTTTATAATTCTACATTAGAGTCGTTTATGACCAAAACAAATACCTAACGACTATTTAGAGTCAGCAGCTTATAATACTAACGACACTAACGACTCTCACTCTGAGTAGTTGCATTGTGTCCATGAATCGACCACTTGGAGTGTCATTCTAGGAATTTGAAGAGTATAGGAAGTTTACCTGATTGTTTTCAGCTCCGGGTTCTTCATTTGGAGGATTGGTTCCTTCATTTTGAGCAATAGGATCTTCATTTGCATCATTTATTAAAGCTTCCTCTAATAACATCTCTTCATCAAACATCCAATCCATAGGATTAGATGAGACAATCTCACCATCAACACAATCATTTATGTTGGTTGAATCTTCACTTAACTCATTTCCTCCACTACAATCACTCATTTCAAATAACCTAAAATTTCAAAAAAACTCACTCTTTTCCTCTCTACCAAACCCTTTTTTTTCTTCTATAAACTCAAATTTTACCCAAAATCAGATTTTATCTAACTTAAAAGATTAACAACTAATCTTACTTAATTAACTCAATTAACATTAATTATTTTAGGGGTAGTTTAGGAATTTCAAAAATTTAGGATAAGGGGTAGCACCAAAGTGCTATTGGGAGATTTACTATTCAGGCCCCCAATTAGTTCTCCCGGCCCCCAATTAATCCTTGCTTGAAATCAATTGTGATATTTGACTTAACTCGAAACCATTGTAGACTGGGAAATCTACCAAAAGATTTGTATTTCATTTGACAAAACTTTGTGCCATAAAAGAGGCTAACTAGGAAATCAAAAACTCTTGGTGAACCAAGCTAAAAAAACCAGCTCAAAACCGCCACACACAAAGCCCACCCCCTGCACATCTCCCGAGGGCGCGAGCCCACTGGAACCCACAAAAAGGAAAAAGAAAAAAAAGTTTGTGAGAAGCGGTTTTTAACGTGCTTAGGATTCTCGGTTCGTATAGAACCATCCTTAAATACATTCTACTATATTTTTATGCTTCAAAAAACGGAAAAAAAAACATATTAATGGATCGGGTTTATACGATAATCTGAAATTTCCTAATGTGATTATCCATATAAACTCAACTTATTTCTATACTAGGATATTCATTTTTTTCCACCAATGATTTTCAGTCTTTTTTACGTGGTTCTAAAAAGAAAAATACCAAACCAAAATAAGGAATCAAACAAGATGATAATTGAAACTCAGAACTTGATTCTCATTCATTCTGACCCTACCAAAACATGATGTGGACAATTCTAATGAGAGTATTAGAAAATACGGCTCTCTCATTGATTTTGGCCCCACCTAAACACTTTCACGGTTGGACGAAACCAATCCCACTTCCTCCAGTCCTCCGCAACCCAACCACTTCAACCCACTCCATTTACATCAGTTAATTCTTCTTTTCTATCCTTCAATCTATGGTGTTAACAAAGTAGTGAGTCATTCAAACACCATAAACATGTTCGTTACCTAGCAGCACACGTTTTTATTTTCTGTTCTTTTTTTTCTTCGCAAAACCCTGATGTCTGTGGTCTCAATTATGAATCCATGTTCAAAAGTGTTAATGATAAATTTAGATAATTATTTTATTTCTTTTTATTTACCTTTTGTTCCTTTTGATTTTAAATTTTAAATGATGTGTTTGATTCTGTATAAACACCTAGGAATGAATTCACTGGAACTAACGATGATAGATTGCATTATTAGTTGTTGCCGCTTTCAATTTGTTCAATAAATTGTCTAACTGAAAATTGTATTATTTTCTCAGGATTTGCATGGGGAATTTAGGCAGTGCGCAAATGATTCCAAACTAAGGTAAAATCAAACAGCTCTATGATATGTTTTATTTTCATTTCATTCTCTTAACTTAACACTTTCTAGGTGTTGATTACATTTGAAATTTGTAAATTTAATTGGGTTTTAGGGTGAACTTAATCTTTTGATTGAAAATAGGGGGTACTGCTTTTATTTTGCATTCATGGAGGCTGGGAATTCTAAAAATAAAAAAAGGATTCTTAGTATTCTGACGATGAACGACAAAGGTAACATCAGAATCAAAGTTCCTAAAATTTCATTTTAATTGTTTCATCATGTAAGATCATAGTGTAAACTTTATGATGAAATATGTGTGTTTATTTGTTGTGGCTATTTATATTTAAGAAGCTTCTATTAGATAAGTACGGTTAGGCCTGGATGATTAGTGATGTGTAGTCACGTAGAAAAATGGTATGTTTCACACTTATTGGTTTAACTAATGGGAATGATTTTGTTGATAGAACAACCATAAACTTATGGTGGTGGTGTTTCTAAGAGGGAAAATTGATCTACTTCGTGTATGGTTTAACTCCAAATATTTTTGTTCATACTCTCATATACCGAGAGGCAGGAGCTACCTGTAGCCGTTAGGAAGTGTGTGCTTTCGGTGAAGGAGAATTTGGACGTGTATATAAGGGTTGTCTTGAAAATACTGATCATGTTTGTTGTGTTCTTGGAGCTAATGTTAACTTTGTTAAATTAATTTTGTGTTTATGATTTAAGGTAGGATAATTTGGCTGTTCAGAGACGTCAAAAAATAAGTACTCTTGAAAAATATTAACAAGTAGGGAAAAATTATATAGTGTTTACTCAATTTCTTATAATCAATGTAATGAGAACACCATATGATTTCATGTTGCAATGGGTTACTCCTCTAGCAAGTTGTGTAGAAGTAAACTTTTCCATCATTATATAGATCTAGATCAGAAGTTAGTACCCCAGCCATCAATTTTCTAAACGATATTGCATTTAAATTTTAATATCATTGGAAGGATGAAATCAATATTTGGCGAAATACATTCACCAGTTGCATCAAATTCTGATTTTGGGTTGTCTTCCTTCAAAGTGGAAAAGAAAATTATTCGAAGGAGTTGAATATAACTTGCAATGTTCTTTTCTACTCATATTTTGCATTACCCACACTCTTCCTTGAACTTGAACTCAGCGTACAAAGAAACTTCGCAGCAGCTGTAATGATGCATGTTTTTTGATATAATGAAAACCATGGGTCGCAGACAGTGATATATAAAAAGTTTCTTGGTGCTATTCCACATGATATTGGGCTACGCAATTAATGGTTTTAAGTCTAAAAAATTTCTTCAAGTCTACAGTGATGTGACTGCAAGTAGTGATAAATCATTTGCACAAGTTGTTTCTCCTGTAAAATACACGGGATTAAAGGGATGTGATTTTTCGCGTCGCAAGCTGATGCCAAATAAAGTTGGTGTCAAGGCTTTGTAGGAACATTTATATCTCAAGTTTCAGAAGGAAAAAGATGCAACCAATTGTGGACAGTTCTTATATCAATTAAGATAATAGTGGAGGTTGATCAAGTTGTTCCACTCAGGCTGCACAGTTGGTCGGACAGTAAGTAGTATGGTTTTACACAGTAAAATACATTGTCTATATGGGATATGTATGTGTGCATGAAAGTGAGAGTGTATCATCCTGTAGTTCCCTAATTCAGTTTACTTCTAAGTGTATTTGATTGAGTTACCAAAAGCTATTGAATAACTCTCAAGGTCCGTTGATGACAGATTATCGCGCATAAGTTTGGGCTGAGTGATCGTATTAAACTTGGGTGCTTTGTTAGTAGTCAGTGGAGCACACCTTTAATTTTGCATAACCTAAAAATAATTTGATGCCTTTTGCTTAAAACATTTAGTTTCCTACTTCTACGAATATCATGATGTTACAAGCAGCTTTTATTAGAGGAATCCGAGGGTAAAAATAGGTCGCGCAACCTAGTGTGCAGCATGGGTTACTATCTAGTTTATATAATCGACATACTATTTCTAATGGATACTATTAAGTAATAGAATCGATATATTTTTTTCATTTCTCCTGATTGGAAGCAGTCTTTGATGTTGTTATTCAATTTGCTTGCTCGAATCACTATCCCATATTGCCCATATCTAACACATTTGTAAGATATCCAACTTTATTTCAGTTCGATGTATTTTGGATTTTTCATCTTTAATTTCATACTCTTTTAAAATTTTGGCGGGGTTTTTGACAATTTTATGCTAGTGTGATTTTTATTTCAGCAAAAATTAGATGTTAAAAGAAAAGCTAAGAATCTGGAGCAAGGAAGAAATCATAGAAGTATGAGCAGTTGGACGCTCTCGAGGAGGCAAAGAATGGTCTTCCGAAATGTTAGTAAAATGAGAGACTTAAAGATAGATAAGATTACTGTAAGCCATTAATTATTTTTCAAACGGAAAATGGGAAGGGAGAAAGCAATGACAACACCAGCAAATACACTCATAGACTTGATACCGGATTAAGACGAAGGAATTATTGGTAAGGTCAAAGTTAATGGCATTATGACTGAAGATTCTTCTGAATTAATTATATGTTATTGTTGATTTTTTCCAATAAAATTTCCAGGAAAATACATCTGAAAGGTCGGTTAAGGGGGACAATGGTTTTAATCCTATTCCAATTGATATGCAATATTGGATTGAGAAGTCTATTGAGTAAGATGAAATCTTTCAATCTATCAAATTATTAGGAAAAGATAAAGCTCGAGGTCCTGATGGGTTTCAAATAACTTTCCTTCAATCTTGTTAGAATATTTTGAAGTTCGATTTCGTGGTAATGGTATTCAAATTACAATAAAAAGGTTTTCTTGACAGGAGAATCAGGAAAACATTTATTGCATTGATTCTCACAAACTTATTTAGGGGATTAAGGATTTGAGACCAATAAGTATTATTCACGGAGCTTATAAATTATTTTTAAAGTGCTTGCAGAAAGGTGTAAAGTTTTATTCGTCATGTCAACAATCTTATTTTATTAAGCGAAGATGGATTCCTGATATGGTTTTAATAGTTGATAAATTGATTGATTCTAGGTTGAGAATCAAGGAAACCTGGTCTTTCTTTGTAAATTGACTTTGAGAAGGATTTCCATCATTTAATTTGGTATTTATTCGATGAAGCTGGAGTTTTAAAGGTCAATTCAAAACTAAAAAAGACATCTGATAAGATGATCCTTTGTCCCCTTTTTTGTTTAGGTGGTTCGTAAATACTTAGCACAACTCATGAATAAAAGTCAATCACAAAGTCTTTCAGAGTGATTTTCAGGTGGAAAATGATGGTATCCTGGTGAGTCATCTTCAGTTTGTCGATGACGCTCTAATCTTTATAGATGTTGGGTTAAATTTCTTAGAATCCTTCTTCTTTGATCCAAAATTATTTCTGGTTTGAAGATTAATTTCAACACAAGTCATAATTATGGAGTTAACAGAGTTAAGGATATTACTTATATTTATTTTAAAAAAAGATTGGTATATTGATTAGTATTCTTCTTTATCGGGTTGCTACAATGGTATTCTTTCTACTATCCCTTAGACTTACCTATTGGTGATAATACCAATGAGTAACTAAGTGGAATAATATTATTGATAGATTTAACAAGAATCTTGCAAGATGGAAGAAGCCGTTATTGTTTAGAGTAGGTAAAACCACTTTTGTAAATAACATATATTTTCAAGTTTACAGGTATATATATTATATGTGGAAACGCCTACTTCGATTGCAAACAAGCTAGATAAGCTCATGAGAAAGGTTTTGAGTAATGATAATAACAATCGAGGAAAGTTGCATTTGGCTAAGTGTTATTTGTATAAAAAAAAAAAACATGGTAGTCTTGGTATTAAGAGTTTGAATTTTATGAATGGTGCTCATCTAACCAAGTGGTTATGGAGATACACCAATGACGATGATATTCTTTAAATTTTAAAATCTATTATTAATGGTGAGTATACTTCTACTTGGTTCTCTAAAACTCCTAATGGTCATTTTGAGGAATCATTTTGGAAAAGGGTCATGCAAAAGTAGATATTTTCATTCAACATCCATAGTGTGAAGATATTCTGGGTTTTACAGATCCCATTTTCCATCTAGTTACATCCAACTATTCTGCCACTAGACCAAGGAATAAATATATTGATGTAATGTTATAATTAGTGTTTAAGTTTTTCTGAATGCGTCATAGAATGGTTCAAGAAGCGACATGATTTTTTCCAAAAAACAAAGTCACGTCTTGGTTTCTTTGACATTTTAACTAAGTCTGATTGGTCAAGGTCATGCTCACTAAAGTATAGACTCACCTTTTCCCGGATGTAGATACAAGCTTGCCGTTATAAGTGCTGGTATGAAGAGTGAGTTCTTGTTTTAGATGTATATAAAGATTGAAACATATATAAGATCGTCAATATTCAAGTTAATGATATTGTTAATGACTAAGTTCTTTGAAAACACTTGGGTACCAAAATACACCACCAACTTTTTCTTAAGCAACCTATATGGACAAACTTAAATACAATTCTGAGATTTCAACGTAATGAATTTCAGTCAAGGAATAATATCTAGAGCTATATCTGTCTCTCTCACAATCATAAAGTTTACAGAGACTAGACCATAAACTTGATTTACGTGTAAGAGTACTTGGATGATTCCAAAGATCAATTTCCAAGTAATCAATCAAGTCGTATCCAATAAACAAGGATATATGTATCTACTTTGATTGATTTACGTATAACCTGTGATATTTCAATTATAAAGATAAACAATATAACGAGGAAAAGAAATAACACAGACAATAGAAATTTTGTTAACGAGGAAACCGCAAATGCAGAAAAACCCCGGGACCTAGTCCAAATTGAGTATCAAATTATATTAAGTTGTTATAGACACTAGCTTACTACCAATTAACTTTGGACTGTAATGTAATTGAGACTGAATAAAACCCTCACAGCAATTCATTTAAAATCTCGATACTTACGCCTCTTGAATCCCAACAGGACTCCGCGCAAATGATTCCTTGAGATGACGTCCTTTACATCCTAAGAGTTGATTCAACTCAATTGAAGACTTTAAACCAATCTGCCTCCCGCGGATATGACTTTTTGTGTATTTCTTTTATGATCGTAGATCAAGGTGAGACTAGAAATCGACAGCAATAGACACAGTCTAGCTAACCTTAAAATTCGAACTTATGCTTCCCGAAGAGCAACCTTGATTATTATTCACCTCACAAGTATTAAAATTTTGGAATCAACAAAGTATGAGACGAAGAAAACTTTAATGATTTATATCTATCTTGATTGATGGAGCAAGCTCAACAATCAATCAAGATCAGGATACTCGAGCTATCAAGATAAACAATAGCTGGACCTATCTTCACTGATCCATATGAAGTCTTTTTAGTCGCTAAACCCTAAAAGGGGTTTTAGGAAGAGGACGACTCTAGTTTACAATTAGGACACATAAAAGTAGTGTCAGGATTCAAAGATCCCAGTTGCTTGAGGTTCCCCTTATATAGACTTTCAAAGCATATGTTACTTTAAGTTTAAGCTAAGATAGCTTTGGAACCAAGCAAACAATATCCATTGTTAGATAAATCTTTGAATCTGATTAACATAACAAGATATTCACTCTGGTTAGAATGAATCGTAACTGAACCATGTACAAAGACAACGTTCCTGAATGGTTAGCCGAAACTACCCAACTGAACTATAAGATTGAGCATTTTCATATAACACTTCAGATTTTAATCTTGAGTCACAAGCATGTTATCAAATATGTCTATAATATTTTTAGAGATTGTACATAAATAAATTTATGTACATTTGAAATTAACCGACCAGGAAAGTACGTGTACTTAAACCTTATCCGTGAACATATTTGTCATGGTATGTATACCGAATATGTGTACCCTTAAGAAAAATTAGAGTTCATGTATGTGTACTGGGTATGGATACCACATTGGTTCCAAAACAAACAATTCTTGTTCAGTACGCATACTGGTTTGCGTATCATTCCGAGTTCATGAGTTCACAAACTTATTAAGGTATGCATACTGGTATGCGTACCAAAAAGTTGATTTTGACATATAGCTACTCCGGTTCGTGCACTGGGTACATGTTTTATGGTTCCGGACCTATAACAGTTTTCCCAGTTTGTAAGATTGTTATGCATACTATCTTGTATACAAAAATAATAGTAGTTTTATATTTCTCTATAAATCAATTAGAAACATTCCCGAATAACTTCAATGACACGTATCAGTACTGTTCCAGGATATTTTCGAATGATAATCTTGAATCATAATTTAGATTACGAAAAGTAATTTGTCCTTAACCGAAATTCATCAAGTATGAACAAATGTTCATTAAGCTTAGTCATATATATTTCGATGACTAACTACAAGATAAATGTAGGTACCGAATATCACAAGACATTAGCTTACGAACATCGTAATAAATATAAGAGGAAAGAGCTACAAAACAATGCGATGATAGAGGAAGCACGGGGAAGTATGAAAGATTTGCGAGCATAAAATAATCTTGCGAAGATATGTTGCGATACTTCGCAACGCATATACAGTTGTACAAATTTTACTATAAATAGGAGTTCAAATGTAAAATTAGAGAGGTTCTTTTAATGAGTGTTAGAAAATATCTTAGGAAAGAGAATAGAGAAAAGTTGTAACTATTTTAGTTCTATTAGATACTTCTTTGTAATCAATTGAGAGAATTAATAAGAAAATTGTCATTCATCATCAAGAACTTCTTAAGTTTTATAAATTCTACTGAGGGTGTAGTTGTAGGTTATTATGCAACTACATAATTAGCGCTAGAAACAGGGATGTGAAGATTGTTCTAGCAAAAATTCTAGGGAGTTTTGAAAATTTGAAATGGCTAGAAGAAGAAATACATCAGAACCATTGACTGCAGTAAGAAGAAGTGTAAGGCTTGCAGGTGGAGAATCAAATGTAACAGGAGAACCTAGTAGGATAAAGAATAATTAAAGAAATCAAATTCAACAAACAGAAGATCATGATCGAGTGAGTATACACACTTGGAGAACTGATACACCAGCAGAAACATACAGAGAACCACAAATTAGAGAAAATGGGAGATTGATGGGAGGAACAACTCGTGAAAGATAAAGGGAGATGTTAGAAACATTGAGACAAGAAATTCAAGAAGAACGAAGGTTTGAAGCTGAAGAATGTGCCAATCTAACAAGACAGAATCAAGAATTGAGAAGGGAAAATGAGATGTTACAAAGGAGGAAATCTCAAAGTGTTGTAAGATCAAATGCTAGACCAAGAAGAGAAGAACAAAATTCGCTAACAATCAATAGTGAAAATGAGATGCAAGAACAAGCACAGAATCAAGTTGAAAGAAATCGAGAGAATCGTTTCATTCTAGTGCCAAATCACGAACAAAATATGGAGAATTTACGAACAGAGCCACTTCCAAGGGAAAATAATCAGAATGGTGAAGAAAATCAAGAGGAAGAGCGGCAACTTGTGGAAGAAATTGAGAGACAACAAGCTATGCATCAAAACAATTACGAAGATGGAGTAATAAGACGTGAACAAGCTCACAACAATCAAAATCTTGGGTGTGATAGAATTCGGAGGAAGATTGGGAATCAACGAGAATAAATAACAAGGAGGGAACCAAACCTTCGAATCATAGTTCAGGCAAACCAGGAAGAATTAAATCACAAAAGAAGGAGAAATGAAGAAGAAGAAATTCCAGATATTCATATGAGAAGGATGAGGAGAACAGAAATGGAAGAACAAGAATTTCAAAATGCTATGCAACAAAACAATTGTGACAATTTGGAAAGAAGATATTTGCAAAATCATGCAAATGAAAACATTAATTAAGAGTATGATAGAATGCGAAGAATCGCAAGAGAGGAGATGCAAGAACGTAGAAGAAGAGAAGCTGCGTTGAAGAGGCCAATAGAGGAGAATTCTGAAGCAAATGCACGAATCTTTCGAGAATTAGCGGAAATGAGAGGAATGATAAGCAGTAGAGAAGGAGGAGATAGAAGGAAATTAGATGAAGCAATAGAAGAAGTCATGAGGACTCCTTTTTCTAGAGAAGTACAGTTGGGAGGGATTCCACCAAAGTGCAATCTTCCTACGTTAACTAGCATCTTTGACGGGAATTCATGTGTTATTCAGCACATTAAAGCATATGTAAGATGCATGCTACAATGGGAGAATCATGATGCTGTATTATGCAAGTACTTCGCATCAAGTTTAACAGGAGAAACTCTAAAATGGTTCGAAGGGATTCCCAAGAACACTATTACATCATTTAATCATTTACAAGTAACTTTCTTAGGAGCATATATCACGAATCATTCCTCGCGACTTGGCATTGAAGATGTGTTTGGTTTAAAACAAAGAATTGGTGAAAGTTTGAAGCATTTGGTAAGAAGATGGAAAACTATGTGAAGTGATATGGAAGGACGTGTGGATGAGAGATACCTGATTTTGTCTTTCATAAATGCGATGTTCGCAACTGAACAATTATATGTTCAAATCTTCAGAAGAAAGAATTCGATTATGATGACAGAATTGTGAGAATTGCAATAGGAATACATTACATTAGAAGAAAAGCAAAACAATATGGAGTCATATCCAGTAGTAAACACCAACAATCAAGATATAGGAGCAAACTTACTTCCTAAAATAATCAATGTCGTAGCAGGTACTTTGCAAACATCTTCGCAGATATCAGAAGAAAAGAAAACCAACAATAGACAGCCAAAAATGGTAGCAATGGGAAGTAAAGATCAAGAAGAGTATGATAGAGAAAGGAATTTCTACAGGCGAGGAGGAAATAACCAGATCCCAAGATTAGATCAGCAACAAGAAAATTATGGTGGTCAAAGGCAGAATTATTTTGGACAAGGGAATCATAGACAAAATTATAACAATGGTCAAGGAGGTCAAAAAACAATAAGAGAAGAAATAAAGATGCCACCTTTGAATACAAGTGTAGAAAAGATATGGCAGGAAATTATCTTGATGGAGAATATACCAACTCCATGGAATATGGGAAAGGAACCACCAATTGGTCCAAGAAGTCATGAATTTTGCTTGTACCATCATTTTCATGGGAACTCTACAAATAGTTGTAATAATATCAAAAGGATTATCTTGCGAATGATTGATCAGGGCAAACTAGATCACTTTTTACTCAAGCAAGCACAATCGCAACAATTACCGCAAGCACCAATGGAAACTCGCATGGTAAATACAACACAAGAAAAGGGAAAAGAAATCTTACACATTGAAGTGGGACCAAAAGCAAGAAATGTTTTCTGCAATTCTATAGTTCACTCATATAAAACTATAGAAGATTTTCATGATAATGTGTTAAGTAGGGTATATGCGAGAGATGGTGAAGGAAGAGAAATAATGAACATCGCAAAAATTTCATGACTCGAAGATTGGCAGAAGCTGAAATCTCTTTTGAAGCTACAGAAATTCCAGAAGGTTGAGAAATACATGATAATCCATTGGTAGTGAGATTGGAAATTTGTCTGAATATGGAAGAAAGTGAGGATGATATAAATGAAGAATCATTTGGTCTTAATAGAATCTTAATTGATACAGGAAGCTCCGTCAATATTCTCTTTTATCCCGCTTACAAAATCATGGGAGGAAAAGATGCAGATCTAATACCATCTACTTACAGGATTTATGGCTTTAATGGAACTGCCAATAAACCTAAAGGAGAAATAAGCATGCGAATTCCATTAGGGGGAATGCGAACTGAAATCTTATTTTGCATTGTTGATGTTGAATCATCGTATAACGCTTTGATAGGGAGACCTTGGATTCACGAGATTTTAGGCGTAGCTTCAACTTTTCATCAATGCATAAAATTTCCTCATCCTAAAGGTATTGGAGTTATCAAGGGTGATTGGGCAGAAGGGAAGAAATGTTACGATACTAAAGTAGAAGTTTGCGAAGGAAAACTGTTGAGAAGGAAAATTGGAGAAAAAGAACAAAGGATGCAAAGATAAGTGAAAATTTAATGGCTGAAGATTAAGTCATGAAGGAATGAAGTTACAATGATTGAGCATACAGGAAATTTACGAAGGTAAAGAATAGATATGATTTGCGAAGGTAATCAGTACATTTCTTCATAGTGTATAATAAAATGCATTTTGAAAAAACAAGAAAATGAAATGAGGTATTTCGCAACATGAAATATTTGTGAAGTATTTTTACGAATACAATTTTTTTTTTCTACGATTAGCTTTCATTGAAGAAAGATGCAAAACATATTTGCGAACAAAAGACCGCAAACTGTGATTAGCTTTCAAAAAAGAAAGAGAGCCGCAGAAATTTTACACATGCGAACCTTTGTGGCGTACACCCTAGTTCGCGAAGCAACATTTCGTAAGAGGCAAAGTCCTAAAGTACGTCATTTAAGGGGGTACCTATAAACATGGATCAGGGAAACCGGAACACCACCAAGGAACCTGAGTACATGGACATTACGGGTACAACCCAAAAGCGGGGTACCTATCCGGGTTAGACACCTTGGATTCTCAATCTAATCTTGCGAAGTACCAAGATATAGGTTGGGCGACTAAGGAATACTGTCTTTCTCAAGAAGTGTAGAAAACGATCAAGGCGCAGAGGTACACGGTTGAGTCAAGAGTGCCGGATGCGTTTGAAGCACATTTGCCATTCTTGACAAGTCTTGGCAAATGATGCACTTGGCCCAAAGATACCCCATAGGGTGCAACCTCGTAACTATAAGCCCTATAGGCAAAAAGGATAAGAGGTTGCGATCAAAAGCTGGTTGTTTGCAAAACCAGATGGGAAGAGCTAACCTTGTATGGTCGATGTACGCTTCCTTGAAGGGGAAACCAAGGGGAAGATAAAGGGCAGCACCCTCCATTAGGGAGCTGATACGTGCTATAAGACGCAAATGTCACGAGGTTTTTTGTTCGCAAGAACATAAAGGCTTGTCATATTTGTGCAACAATAATATTTCTGCGAACTAAAAAAAAAAAGAAAAAAAAAAGAGATATATGTATATATACATACTCGCAAAATTACATACAATAAGGTTAAGATGAGATCAATGGGTTATTACATGAAAGTGTGATAACGTCCTGCGATTTCATCGTAAGACGATAATGTCACGAGGTTGTATATTCTTAAGAATGTTCAGACTTATCATATTTTCGCAAAAATATTACCACAAAAGAGGTGGAAAAATAAGACCTTTACTTAGGAAGGCATGAAATCAATTCCATCAATACTGTTGGAAAAATTTTACGAGAATATATATAAAGAGTTCATAATCATAGAGGAAATTTTGTTCGCAATCGAAGACGGATATTTCATATTCATTAAATTTTATAAGGATTGAATACTTCTTATATTTCTTCAAAGATTCAATACTTATTATGCTTTTTCAGAGATTCAATACTTCTTATACTTCTTCAAACATTGGATGCTTCTTCATAGAGTGAATATTTTTTATACTTATTCAAGGGTGTTTCATACTTCGTATACTTCTTTAAGGATGTTTCATACTTTTTATGCTTCCTCAAGAATATTTCATATTTCTTATACTTTTTTTTCAAGGATGTTATGTATTTCTGCAAGGAGGATTCATAATACTTATACTTCAAGGGGAATATTTCATATATACTTCGCTAAATCTTGAAGATTCGCAACATTAAACCGAGGTAGATATTCTAGATACTTAAAATAAGGATTGATCACCTGAAGAGCAATAATAATGGGGAAAGGAATACTAAGTTAGGTCTTCAAAATATATTATTTCTCTATATTATTTCTCTCCATATGATCAAGTCGTGCAAACAGAGGGAAGCATTCAGTTAAACATCAATTTATCATCGCAAAATTAAGACATTGGTACTAATTAAATTTCAAAAGGAAATTGTTGATGGATTAAAAAGTGCAGCACTTAAGTAAACAAGATAAAAGAACTGAAGCAAATATACGGAAAGGATTAAAACTATTTTGAAGATGATTTATCTTCATCAAAATGATCTTCTTTTTCTTCTTCAGAGAGATCATCTTCAACTTCACTATCAGAGATTTCCAGATATGGGGTATCCTCAGGAATTTCTTCAGAAAGGAGCGTCTGGTACTTCTTGAGAGGAATTTGATTGTCTTCACAAATCTTGCAAGTCATCTTAGCTCGAAAACGCTTGACATATAAGCTATGGTTGATCTGGGAAATTAGAAGTTGAGACCTTAAATCAGAAATCTTCTGGTTACGACCGGCAAGAATAGTTTCCAAATCATCATTCATCTTCGCATAATTTTCTACAGTAAGGGAAGAAATTAAGAAATAGGTTAGCAAGTTACGAAGTAAAAGTAATCAAAATACTTACCATTATGAAGAATTTACCTTCTAACTGCTTCTTATCATTACGAAGAGAAGAGTTTTCAAGCTTTAGTTGATTATTCTCCTCAAGAAGATAAGAACTTTCAGTTACGATGCTCGCAGATTGTGGATTATCTCCGTGACGAGATATTAATTCTGCATTATCAATACTTAAATCCTCTACTTTCTGATGAAGTTTTGAATTTTCAACCTCTAACTTCTTACAACGGCTTAAAGTCTTCTTCTCATCAATGGAATGACGTCTTTCCCAATCAGAAGCAGCTGCGCAGCTGACTCTTCCAACCTGAACAAATAAAAAGGGTTAGGAATTAATGAAATAAGGGAAACAAACAAGGAATAGAAAAGAAACTTACCATACTCCCTAAAGCATATAATGTAGCAGGAGAGACGAATCTTGAAATTCCATTAAGAGAGTTGTTATTGAGTACAGTAGGAACTTTACAAGCCTTCGCAATAAGCTTACGAGCATTTGCATTAGGAGAATTTCCTAACCCATGAGAAGAGTGGAGAAAAGCTTCAGATACTTGAATCATTGCAGATTCAAAAGTTTCTGCATTACTATAATCTTCGTCTTCTTCATCATTGTCATCATCATATTCCTTATCAGAAATGGTATCAGAATTAGAACCAAGATCCTTCTCAGGAAATTTGTCACTTTCATCATTTTGTTCTTCATCAACGTTCTTGATAGAAGAGATCACATTGGAGTAAGCAGTGGTCGAGAATTTCTTCTTCTTCCTTTCAAAAACAACATCCTCAAGTTTCCTTTTTCCTTTGCGAAGAGCATCATCTTGACTACCATAAGTTTGGGTATCCTTCGCAGAGCGAAGTGTTTTTTGTCTCGAAGTTAACCTTTTGGAAGAAGTAGGGTTCTTTTTTTCACTCGCAACAACCTCAGGAAGATCAGAAAGAACCTACAAATTCAAATAAGGATAAGAAACAGAGGCAACAATATATTGTTTAAAAAGCATATAAAAGTGTTTCTTACCTCATTTGAAAATAAGTTGAAGAATAACAAAGAGATAAAGAGATGGAGATACATACATTTTTATCTCTGCTAAGCCAAGAAAAGACCCAAGGTTGATAGTTACGATCACGAAGGTTCGCAGGAAGATCTACTATCCCAGAAATATAAGAACCCAATAATGTTAGAGGGTAGTTATACCAATCTTCATCATTAGAACGACAAGGTGTTTTATTATTTCCTGAGGCATAATCAATATCGTGCATGAGAAGATCATCTGCTGCGATATTAGATTTACGGTGAAGACGAACACCCCAACGTTTATCTTCCTTCTTCGCAGGAATTAATGTGTAATTTTTGAAGAAACTCTCAACTGTATAATCCGCAGCGATAATCTCCATATCTCGAAATCCAGGTTTCCTAAGATCAACTGAATACAAAGATTTTCCAGTAGCAGCACGAGTTGAAAATTCAACCAGAATGCGAATGCAATCACCAGTCAATTGATAAATGGCACATGAAAAATTGGGGTGGGAAATTATCTCATAGAATAAAGGAAGATTGACATCATAAAGAGGAAGAGGAAGACCTGCGAGGATTTGACCTCGTGAGATTAAAACTTTCTGATCATTCCAAGTAAGATCAGTAAAGATCTCCATACAGAGAGAAGACTTATTATCATGACCATCAATTTCAGAAAGAATGAGGTCCCTATCAGCAAGCTCTGCATTAATTTGTTCAATAGTTTTCTTCTTTGGAGCCATTGGATGTAGGATAGAAAATAGGAAGGAAAAGAAGTGAAAGAGATAAGAAATCGTAGTAGCAGAAAAAGGGAATAAATTGCAGGGGCAGAAGTGATGAGGAAGATGAATAGGATAAGAAAATAAAAAGAAGAACAAAAGATAATATTTATAAAGAAGAGAGAGATCGATGAAGATAGAAGCTCATCAATGCGATTAGACGTGAACGGTTGAAAAGAACGGTTACGAAGAAACGTGTCAAAAATTTAATGAAAAAGAAAAATACGTGTTGCGAATGTAATAGGGGGTGATAACTATATTAAATTTACGAAAATAGAGGTTCTCATGACATTCCTTCTTCGTAGAATTGACATGAGAAGAGGAAAGATGTAGGTACCGAATATCACAAGACATTAGCTTTCGAACATCGTAATAAATATAAGAGGAAAGAGCTACAAAACAATGCGATGATAGAGGAAGCACGGGGAAGTATGAAAGATTTGCGAGCATAAAATAATCTTGCGAATATATGTTGCGATACTTTGCAACGCATATACAGTTGTACAAATTTTACTATAAATAGGAGTTCAAATGTAAAATTAGAGAGGTTCTTTTAATGAGTGTTAGAAAATATCTTAGGAAAGAGAATAGAGA
The DNA here is from genome assembly GCA_023529315.1 of Papaver bracteatum. Lineage (NCBI taxonomy): Eukaryota > Viridiplantae > Streptophyta > Magnoliopsida > Ranunculales > Papaveraceae > Papaver > Papaver bracteatum. The sequence continues at coordinate 133,562 of JAJJWX010001289.1, forward strand.
AAAGTTGTAACTATTCTAGTTCTATTAGATACTTATTTGTAATCAATTGAGAGAATTAATAAGAAAATTGTCATTCATCATCAAGAACTTCTTAAGTTTTATAAATTCTACTGAGGGTGTAGTTGTAGGTTATTCTGCAACTACAATAAACTTGACTCGAAATTCTTGATATACTTACGATAGTCTAATTAGTTACGTGACAACGTCTCATAAATAGAAAGATGAATATAACTTAATAAATGGGTGGTTCAGTCTTCAATTACCTTTATGAATGAATGAAACTTTCTATTTATGAATGAATAAAGTTATTATTTTATTATCTTTGTTTCATTATTTGATTGTTTCCGATTGCATAACCTGTGTAAATATATTTGCTTTCGGTTAAGAGATGTTTGATTTAGGTTTTATTAACCTTAAAAATATTCGATCTCATATTGTGTAGCCCTTATGATTTGTATGCCTTTTTGATTTAGATGGATCAAGTTTTATCCCTTGTTTGTAGGCTTTATCAAAGTTTCAACATTCGTTAGTCAATCAAATAAATAACCGTAAACTACAATAACAATGTAATTATCTAGTTTCCCACCAACGGTACTCGCAGAGCTTATTGAACCCACATAAGTTTTTAAACGAGCGGTCGTAAGAGATTTAACCTAGTTAGGGTACTTTATTATCATATAGATGGCTCCACCAGATACAACAAGAATGAAGTTTGCCTGGCTCTTAGAATAGCTTGAAAGAAGTGCAAACTCAAGTATAATTATACACCAAGGTTGTTTGTACAATAAGGAAACTCTGAAACCGAAAATATTCTCATTAAAATACTTAATTTCGGTTTTCCTATTTCCACATAAATGCCAAACCATATTTCTGAAAACTCTCATAGGAAACTTATATTATTAGTCTAGCATATTAACTAATAATAAACATAGGATATGCTTTAATTGCAGGTAATTAAAACACATATGAAAAAAATCATAATTAAATGCTTTTCATTTTTTCGGACAAGGGATCACCTAGAGTATCAAGGAATATCTTTGAACTATTAATGATAAGAGTATTATACATGTTCAAATAATTTCAACATCTAGAAGCTTCTCATCTTAGCAAAACCGAAACCCTAATTCACACACATTATGAAGATCTTCATGGAAACTTGGTTTTGCTCATGGAACCGATTAAACCATAACTCCAAAATGATTCCAAAGATAGTCTGTAATCGGTTAGACCTTGCTCCACAAAGTAGCCTGTGACCGGTTACACCTTGCTTCCCAGAGGTAGATTGTGACCGATTACAACTAACTTCCCAATTCATCTTGTGACCGGTTATACCTTGGATCCCAAAGTAACTTGTGACCAGTTACAACTTGCATTCCAATATAGCTTGTGATCGGTTATACCTTGATTTCCAATGTAACTTGTGACTGATTACAACTAGCTATATTATATAGGCTATGACCGGTTATACCATGAATCTTAAAAAGTTAATATAGATTCTACCTTGTCATCTTATATTGGTCATTAAAAAGATATTTAATAAAGAACCTGACTAATCATGATTTCCTTTTCGATTATAAAACAAGTTCATATATGTACTTCTTTTAAACAAATGTTATAAAATATTGTTTCCTAAGGTGAAATCATACCTATTTAATGCACACATAATCAAACAACTATATACAACAGATTATGTCGATGTCGTGTTTATGAAGTTCAAAAGAGAGGTGTTATACTTCGTAATTCAATAAATTCCTTCACACTTTGATCATAATTTTATGACCAAGTCTAACCACTAGAGTATTATTTATATACGGATTTGCATGTTACGTTTTCAATATAATCCGACTTGAAAGATATGTTAGGAATGAAAACAAGATCAAGTCAATATTACAAATCTCAAGAGGAAGGATGATGTCGTCGTTGGAATAGTTACTTTTTCACATTTTTCATCTTCGGAGTAATACTTGTACGTCTCAACATTCCTAGACTTTCTAGTCTAACCTAAATGAAGTTGACTAGTATTTAATCAAGTAACTCTAGATGAGTTTTGATACTAAAATATGACAATCAAACTTGACATACCAACGCTTGGTGGGTTCAACCGAGCTATGATCTAACAATCTTTAACTTTCCAACTATAGTATTTCTAGAAAGAGTTTCAAGGTTATTTCCTTCCATGATGACATGTTTCTTAGACTCGTATCTTGCTGGTAAAGATTGTAGAATTTTCATCACACCGTCCTTTTAGGAAATAGATTCCCTAATGCAAAACATGTATTAACAATTCCAGACACTTTTTGATTAAACTCATCAAACGATTCTTCATTAAACAGACGAAGATTTTTCCAGTCAGAATTTAGGTTTTGAAGCCTAGCTTATTTCTCTGAGGTATCTCCTTCGAACACGATTTATAAGATATCCCAAGCATCTTTAGACCTAGTGCACGAAGTCACATGGTGCTGAAGATATGGGCTTATGTTGTGGATAATAACGTTTAACCCGTCAGAATTATGCTTTACATCACTTTTCTCGATATCACTATATTCTCTTAATAGCATCGCAACAATGGTTCTGAAAAAGCGGGGGTCTAACAACCTCACCCAATATTTTGATTAGCAATATGTATGGACAACTCCGAGTTGTTTTCTAGAGATTTAACTAGACTCAATCAATAGAAAATATCTCAGGGAGTTATTATCTCAATCTCTCGATTTGATTTACTCAAGAAAATATGATTCGCAAGTCAAATTAAAGAGAGATAACTTGGATGGTACCAAAGACAATATCCAAGTGTCAATCGATTTAAATCAACAACCAATAAGGTCGGATATTCTAATCGATTGAACAACGCACAACCTGTATTATTTCAATTATATAAAAATATAATACGGAAAATAAATAACACAGACACCAGAATTTTGTTAACGAGGAAACCACAAATGCAGAAAAACCCCGGGACCTAGTCCAGATTAAACATACAATGTATTAAGCCGCTACAGATACTTGCCTACTCCAAATTAACTTCGGTATGGACTGTAGTTAAACCCCAACCAATCTCATATTGATCCAAGGTACAGTTATGCTCCTACGCCTCTGATCCCAGCAGGATACTACGCACTTGATTCCCTTAGCTGATCTCACCCACAACCAAGAGTTGCTACAACCCAAAGTCGAAGACTTTAATAAACAAATTTGTCTTACATAGAAAAGTCTACAGGTAATAGATAAATTCATCTCCCACGAATAAACCTATGAGTTTTGTTCCGTCTTTTGATAAATCAAGGTGAACAGGAACCAATTGATAAAACCATACCTATATTCCCGAAGAACAGCTCAGTTTCATCAATCACCTCACAATAAACTTAATCGACGCAGCGAAGAAGATTATTGGGGAATCACAAACAATGAGACGAAGATGTTTGTGACTACTTTTATCTTGCCTATCAGAGATAGAAATTTCAAGACAATTATTATAATTGTACTCCGATAAAAACAGCAAGATCAGATCACACAACTACAAGAAAAGTAGTATCAGTCTGGCTGTAGGGTCAGAATATTGTCACAAAAATATTCCTGCGAAATAAACAACAGTACTGTGATACATCGGTAATAAACAACTGTTCTGCGATACTTCAATGATATCCTGCGAGACATCCAAAGATGACTTAAACAGTGACGTAATGATTGAAAACGACGGAAACACGAAGAAAGTGTGACATGTCTGCGATATATCAATAAATCCTGCGAAAGATAAAGGCGGTGCTAACTGCGATTTATCGCAGTTACTCAGATCCGAAATTTAAGGGGATCTTAGCTGTAAATGAGCTTTCATGAGCTGTAATCCACTATGTAAATACCTATATAAAGGAGATGAATAGTTCCAGAGTGGGGGATGAATTTTTGAATGCTAGGAAAGTTTTTAGGAGAGAGAAAATCTTTTATCAAGTTTTTTATGTTCTTGATTTCTGTAATTCCTTAAGATCAAATTAATGAAAAAGTGTCTTTAATCTTCAAATTATGTCGTAAATATTGATAAATTCTTGAATAAGGTGTAGTGTGGGAATTCCTGCAACTACATTTTGGCGCCCAGAAACAGGGATTGAAGAGTTGAAAATCATAGTAAAAGTTAGGTAAAAGAAAGAAATTATTCAAGAATTAGAAGAATATTAAGAAATTGGATGGAAGAAAAGATGATTGAAGTCAAAGATAATCAAAAGAAATTGGAGTGTGATGTAATAACAAAGATGATGATAGATAAGTTCCATGAAGATATTAGAGGAAGGATACACAAGCGATATTTTGAAGGAAAGAAAATTATGACAGTAGATGAGGCATCACCGTTAAAAGATTGGGAAAAGCAGAAGATCACATTCACGGAAGCAGAAATTCCGAAAGATAATTTAAGTCATACATCTCCATTGGTGATCATAGTGTCTGTTGTACCAACAAGAAAAGAGAAATCAATAAGATCTACATAAGAATGGGCTGTGAATAGGACTCTGGTGGACGCAGGAAGTTCTGTGGATATAATGTTTTACCACACATTAAAGAAAATGGGATACAAAGATGAAGAAATGCTTAGTCCAACGTATCATATTCATGGATTTGGAAAATCTCTAACAAAACCTAAAGGTGAAATTGTAGTGCGAATTCCGCTGGGGAAAATAGAGACGCAGGTCACTTTGTGCGTGGTGGATGTGAAATCACCTTATAATATGCTGTTGGGAAGACCATGGATACACGCAATCAAGGCTGTATCATCAACTCTAAATCAGTGTTTAAAGTTCCCTATGCCTAGTGGAATTGGCGAAATTAGAGGAGATGCAGATTATGCAGCATTATGTTTCCAAAATGAAGTAAGGAATTGTGAAAATGAAATTCAGTTGCGAAAACAGCGTAGAAAAGTGAGGAGAGAAGAAAAGAAAGAAGAAGAATTCAAGATTTACATGATAAAATCAGAAGAAGGAAAAGGAATATTTGGCGATGTATCGCAAGAAAATGATGAACCAGCGAAGATAGTAAAGGCACCAACACCAATGGGAGAACGTGAAGCTAGTTATACTGCAGCAGAACCAACAAAAGAAGTAAATGTTGGAAGTGAAGAAGACCCAAAGATGCTGAAAATTGGAACTAAGATGGACGTGGAGGAAGAAGAGCAAACTGTAAATCTTCTGCGAGAATACAAAGATATTTTTGCGTGGAATATGGATGAGATGCCTGGAATAGATCCATCTGTTGCGTGCCATAGATTGGAGATTAACAAAAATATGAGACCGATCAAACAAAGAATAAGAAAGATTGCAACTACTTATCATGCCAAGATAGAAGAAGAATTGCAAAAGATGCTTGATGCAGGAATTATAAGGCAAGCGAAATATCCAGAATGGATCGCCAATATGGTAGTAGTTCCCAAGAAAAACAAGGGGATAAGAATTTGCATCGATTTTACTGATTTAAATAAAGCATGTCCCAAAGATAGTTTTCCCTTACCAGATATCCCGCAGATGGTGGAATCTGCCGCAGGAAATGATCGAATATCTTCGTTAGATGGATACAAGGGCTATAATCAAATCCCGCTGGCAGAAGAAGATCAAGAACACACTGCATTCTTTGCTCCCAGAGGACTATATTGCTACACAAAGATGACTTTTGGGTTACGAAATGCAGGAGCAACATACCAAAGAATGGTGGAAAAAGTGTTTGCAAAATGGATACATAAAACTTTAGAGGTATATGTGGATGATATGTTGGTAAAAAGAAAAGAAGCTAAAAATCATGTGCAGGACCTAAGGGAAATTTTTTATCAGATGCGACTTTTTAATGTCAAAGTAAATCCTGAGAAATGTACTTTCAGAGTATCATCTGGGAAATTCTTGGGATATATTGTATCAAAAGAAGGAATACAAGTTGACCCTGAAAAGGTGCAAGAAGTTCGAGATATGCCAACTCCAGCAACAGTAAAAGATGTGCAAAAATTGAATGGACTTTTAGCCTCACTAGGAAGATTTATTTCGCGGTCATCAGATAAATGCAAGCATTTCTTCAACACACTAAAGAAGGGAACAAAATTTAAATGGACAGACGAGTGTGAGAAAGATTTTCAAGGAGTTAAGGAATATTTGATGAATATATCCATACTACAGAAGGCTGAACCAGGAGAAGAATTGCTGATATATCTTGCGACAACTCCACATGCTTTAAGCGCAGTACTTTTGCGAAATGACGCAGGAGTTGAAAAACCCATTTACTACATCAGCAAAACATTCAATGCTGCGGAGAAAAATTATTCCAAGATTGAAAAGCTAATTTTGGAATTAGTTTATGCAGCTTCTAAACTTCGCATATATTTCCAAGCGCATAAAATTAAAGTACTAACAAAGGTACCAATCGAGTCAGTAATGAAAAATTCAAAAAGATCAGGCAGAGTCGAAAGATGGAATGCACAAGTGGGGCATTTTGAGATCCAATATGCAATTTTATCTTCGCCAAAATCTCAAATTGTCGCAGATTTTCTCGAAGAATTTCCTTTGGAGGATGATAAAGCTGTAGAAGACATGATAGATATAGAAGAAGAATATGGGGATCCTAGAGATCTTTTAACAGAACCAAATAGGTGGGAGATATTAGTAGATGGATCATCCAATGGAGAAGGAAATGGAGTGGGAGTCGTTTTTATTTCGCCAGAAGGTGCAAAAATGGCATTTGCATTTCGACTGGAATTCGAATCTACCAATAATGAGACAGAATACGAGGCTGTAGTACATGCTTTAAGATTTGCGATAGAAATGAAGGTGGAGAATGCAAGAGTTACAAGTGATTCACAATTGATTATTCGCCAAATTGAAGGGGAATATTCAACTAATGATATATCTTTGAAAAAATATAAGAAACTTGTTGAAGAATTATCTGCGAAAATTCCAAAACTCAAATGGAGGCATATTTCAAGAAGAGATAATAGGCTTGCAGATGCTTTTGCGTTTATATCAAGTATGATGGTAGATCCGACTTCGAGAAATATAAAAATACAAACACTCATAGCACCGTCAATTAATAAAGAAGAAGAAGAGGAAGCTGAAGCGATGGTAGTAGAAAATAATGGCGAAGAATCAAGCCAAATTATCGCAGATTGGCGTGCGGAAATTCACGCATATCTAGCAAGGGGGGAGATACCAAGAAACAGATTGGAAGCACATAAATTAAAAAGTAAAGCAACAAATTATGAGTTAAGAGATGGGGTATTATATCGAAAATCTTTAAATGGGCCTTCCCTCAGATGTTTGACACAAGAAGAAGGAAACCAAATATTAAAAATGTTACATAGTGGGGATGCTGGTAATCACAGCGGCGGCAGATCTTTAGCATACAAAACTAAAATGCAAGGTTATTATTGGCCATATATGCATGAAGATGCAAATAATTTATCAAGAAGTTGCGAGGAATGTCAGCGATTTGCAAAAAGAATACATGCACCAGGTGAAACATTAACATCTTCAAAAAATGTTTGGCCATTTGGAAAGTGGGGTTTAGATATTGTGGGACCATTTGTACCAGGAACAGGCAAAAGAGATACTTAATTGTCGCAACAGATTACTTCACAAAATAGGCGGAAGTTAAGGAAGTACAGCATATTCGTGATAAGGACATTTTCACATTTATATTTGAAAATATCATTTGCAGATTCGGAATTCCAACGCAATTGGTGTCAGATAATGGAAAACAATTTGAAGGACAAAATATAGAGATGTTACTTAATGCATTCAAGATAAAGTGTGGAAAATCAACTCCTTTATATCCACATGCCAATGGTCAAGCTGAAGCAACTAACAAAACAATTGCAGATATTCTCAAAAAGAAGTTAGAAGGGCATCATAGAACGTGGTGTCAATAAGTCCATAATGCAGTTTGGGCTTATAAGACAACACGAAGAGAAGCAACTGGGGTATCACCTTTTTGTTTAAAATATGGGGTTGAGGCAGTATTACCAACAGAAGTTGCTATTCCTACAACAAAAAGAGAATCTTGGGAAAAGAATCTTAGTGCTGGTATGATTCTAGACAAACTTGATGAGGTAGAAGAGAAGAGAGAAAAGGCACTACAACATATGGAAAACTACCATCGCAGATTAGCTCGTGAATATAATAAACGAGTAAAGAAGCGTGAATTCCAAATTGGAGATTTAGTTCTGCGAGAAACACCAGAATATCAGCGAGAAAATGGAGGAAAATTAGCGAAAAAATGGGATGGGCCATATATAATCAAAGAAATAGTTGGAACTGGAGCATATAAATTAATGGATCCAGAAGGAAGAGACATGGGTCAAAGACTTGGAAGACCATGGAATAGACAATATCTAAGAAAATATTTTCAATAAAGGTTTGAAAGACTAGAATGAATGGATTACAAAGTTGGCTGCATATAAAAGTTATTTTCCGCAATAATTTGCGAGATAATTAAATTTTTTTTAATGAAAATGCATAAGACGGGCGCAAATCGCCTAAAAATATATAAGAACGGGACTAACTTTTATGGCGTACACCTTAGTTCGCGGATTCTATTCCGTAAGAGGTAATGTCCTTAAAGTGCGTCATAAGGGGGGTATCTCTTTGCATGGCTATGGGAAAGTCTATACCGCTGCTGGAACCTAGTCATGGAGATTTGGGATTATAGAAAATCCATCCGGGAGAGATAACTTGGATTCCCAATTATATAAGGTTATACCCTGGTTGGGCGTCCGAGAGTTTCTCCTAAGGAATGTAGCATATGATCAAGGCGCCGAGGTACACGGTTGAGCTGTGGGTTCCCGGGATGGATGAACCTACCCTGGCCATCCATGGAAAGTCTTGGATTACGATGTGTTCGGCCCGAAGAAAACCCCACTTAGGGTGCAGTCTTGTAACTATAAGCCATATAAGGCATAAAGGACAAGGCTGCGAAAACAACTGGTTGTTGGCAGAACCGGATGGGAAAGTGCTAGTCTTGTATGGCCGATGTATAATCCTTGAAGGGGCAACCGGGGGGAGAGATAAGGGCGATACCCTCCATTAGGGAGATGTGTATCAAAAAAGACGGCAATGTCATGGGGCTTTATATTCGCAAGAGTATTTAGGCCCATCATATTGTCGCGTGACAGAGACAGCAATGTCATGGGACTTTATATTCGCAAGAGTATTTAGGCCCATCATATTGCCGCGTGACTGGCCAAAAAGCCTAAAGAAAAATGTTAAGATGAGATCAATGGGTTTTTGCGATAAGATCAAAAGATGAGATAAATGAAATCAAATAATAAGAGGATATAAATCGCAAAGATGGGAATGTCATAAGTCTTAAAAAGCAAAGAGAGAATAATTTCACAAGATGGCTTAGATTTATCATATTGTCGCAAAAATTAAAATTAAAGGATAAGGCAAGATCAATGGATTATTACATATAAAAGTAAGAATGTCCTACGATCTTGTCGCATAAAAGTGGCAAAATAAGACCTTTAACTAGGAAGGCAAAATAAGACCACAAGAAAAGTTATATCTGCGAAGCATATAACAAATTCTTTGAAGAAATATTTGCGATAATTCATTTATCATATTACAGATTGATAAAAAGAGGCAAGTATGGGATTTATTACAAGGATGACAAATAAAATACTTCACAAGGAAGATTATGAGGGGCAAATATGGGGAATATAAAACAATATTTCATTATCTTCCTTGAGAAGAATCAAAATAATAAAAAAGAAGGAAGATAATCAAGTTACAAGAGTTTATGAAGATTGGATTCAGAATTAATAAAAGTATATAAATCAGGATAAGTGATTGAGTTACAAAAACTTCAATGTTTCGCAAAAGGAGCAGGAAGAAGAAAGATTCGGAAATTACAATCATTCGCAGAACAGGGAGAAGAACAAGAAATATTTCGCAGAAATACATGATAAGAATATTCTTCTCTAAATTCATCATTCTTGTTCACCACTATTATCTTCACCAGCATCATCTTTTTCAGTTTGAGTTTTTCCATCACCAGCGATTGTTTCATGAGGAGGATTTTGTTCTTCATGAGGAGGATTTTGTTCTTCTGCTTCATTAAGAGGATTTCCTTCATTCTCAGGTGGACTTTGTTCATTTTCAGAAAAATCTTCTTCATTACTTGAATAATTTAGGTCTTCATCTATGGGATGAGGAACTTCGTCATCATCTATCTCCAAGGGTTTGATCTTCATAGGAGGTAAAGAATGAGAGAATAGAACATTATTTATGAAAACCTCAGCGCCTAAATGAGCCTTGCGGAGGCAATTCTTTTCCCGATTTATGATCTCTATATCTTTGAAATACTCAAGATAGTCAAATCTTCTCAATGCTCTGTTGTGAGAATTGGAAAGCGCGGTATTCTTTTTGTGAAGTTTGGCTAACCTCGTAGACAGATCAGAAATTGAAGCTTGAAGATGCTTCTCAGATTCTGCGAGAGGAAAATTGCATATTAGATGGAATTTTCGCGAAAAATAAAATGAGAAAATACAATGAATTAATTAATAGATGAGGCAGTCAAAATGACTACCTTCCTTTTGCGAAGATAAAGTGTGAATTATATTAAAGAAGCAACTCTTCCATCGGTTCATGGCATCATCAAAATTATCCCCAACCTTACCTTCTAAACGAGATTTTATACTTTTGTCACAATTGCGAAGATAAACATTTTCTTCCTTCAATCGAGTATAATCATCTTTGAGATTGTTGACTTTTACACTTAGAGCTAACCTACCCTTTATAAGCTTCTCTTGTTCAGCAGCAGATGATTCAGTTATCTTTTTAAGTTCATCTTTCAGTACACGAAGGGATTGCTCTTGGTCCTTACACAACTTTTGTAGATTGTCTAATTGCTGCGAATAAATCTTTGTTGTATTCATAAAACTACGTTTCTCTTGGGATAAAACTCTGTTTTCATCTGATAAAGATTCCACCCTCAAGTTAATTTGGTTTAGAGAATATAAAAGTTGGGTGGCATCATTATTTAGACGATCTCGTTCATGAATTAGCTGGTTGTTCTCATTCTTAAGATTATTTATCTCGTCAATTGAGTATGTGTGAAGAACATTCAATTTATCAAATTGATTCTTCCAAGATTCTTTCCCAATATGGGCCTTATCAGCGATTGTTTCCCACTCAAGTATCTTCATTAATTGGTTATGTTTTGAAGCTAAATATGCATCAACAAATAAATAAAGGAAAATTGAGTACATAAAAAAACAAATATTTAAAGAGGCAAAAAGCATAAGCAAGAAGGTTATACCTTTTAGATCATCATTTCTCCTGCGAGGAATTTCACAGTATAATTCAGAATTGTGAAGCTTATGATTGAGAAGTTCACACTCCAAAGTTTTTTCTTGAAGATTCTTCTTCAAAGTTTCAACCTCATCTTCTAAGGAAGTTAACGAAGATGAAGAACCGCAATACCCAAGATGTTTGCTTAGAATCATATAAACATCTTGTCTCGCAGGATCTGAATAAGATTTCATAGCATCGTTTAAAACTTCATATAATATTTGAAAAGCAGCTTCAACCCTTGTTGCTATTTCTTGGGAAGAAGGAAGATAAGTAGAGGAAGAAGTTTTGGCGATAGTAAGAATGGAAGAAGGAATTTGATTGGTCGCAGTTACAGTTTCATTCACCGCAACATCATCCACCGCAGCTTCCTTAATTGAAGCTTCGTTTACCATAGTTTCATTATGTACGACTTCATTCACCGCAGCCTCATTAACTGTCGTTTCATTTACTATAGTTTCATTCACCGCAGTTTCATTCGTCACAGATTTATTTCCAACTATCATAGATTCATCCATCGCAGTTTTTAAAATGTTGGGATTATCAGAGATAGGAATATTAGTATCAATAACTTTAGTAGGGGTTGAGGAAGAAGTAATATAGGTATTAAAATTCGCGCAAGGAGAAGAAGAAGATTTATCTTGCGACGGAATAGGTTTTGCAGGTAAAAATTCAAGAATATCCACTTCATCTGAAAGAGCTTTAACTTGACGAGAACGCTTAAGAGGTTTAGGAATATTCCCTTCATTCTGCGAATAATAATGTAGATAAGAAACAGAGGCAACAATATTGTTATTTCAAAGGAATAGATGTTTCTTACTACCTTATCATCCTCAGATCTTTTCGTCTTCCCAACACGCCTTTTCTGAGAACCCTTAGGGTTAGGGTTTTTGATAGTAACTTTAATCTGAGAAGTGGTGTTACTGAAAAAAGATGATAAAATATGGGGAATATGAAGAAAATTGGGCGATAAAGATAACATAACATGAACAAAATAAGATTCAAGATAAGAACATACCTTTGAGCCTCCATTAGAGCAAAGTTAGGAAGGATACCAGGAGAGAAAAAGTTGCAGACAAGAAAAAGGAAAAGTTGAAGAAAAAAAGAAAGTGAAAGAAGAAATAAATACTCTCGAGTGGGACATTATTTATAGATGAAGGATGGGTAACTGGGTTAATTGGTAAAGATTGACGCGTGTCGGTAGTAAAAGCGTAAAGTAGGGAACTTTGTCGGGTAAAAGATAAGGAGTTGCGGCAAATTAAAAAACTTAAATTATCATGATCTTTATCTTCTTCGCAGAAAAGATATGAGAAGAGGCAAGATGTAGGGTCAGAATATTGTCACAACAATATTCCTGCGAAATAAACAACAGTACTGTGATACATCGGTAATAAAAAACTGTTCAGCGATACTTCAATGATATCCTGCGAGACATCCAAAGATGACTTAAACAGTGACGTAATGATTGAAAACGACGGAAACACGAAGAAAGTGTGACATGTCTGCGATATATCAATAAATCCTGCGAAAGATAAAGGCGGTGCTAACTGCGATTTATCGCAGTTACTCAGATCCGAAATTGAAGGGGATCTTAGCTGTAAATGAGCTATCATGAGCTGTAATCCACTATGTAAATACCTATATAAAGGAGATGAATAATTCCAGAGTGGGGGATGAATTTTTGAGTGCTAGGAAAGTTTTTAGGAGAGAGGAAATCTTTTATCAAGTGTTCTGTGTTCTTGATTTCTGTAATTCCTTAAGATCAAATTAATGAAAAAGTGTCTTTAATCTTCAAATTATGTCGTAAATATTGATAAATTCTTGAATAGGGTGTAGTGTGGGAATTCCTGCAACTACACTGGCTTCACAATCCCAATGAAGTCTTTAAGTCGTTAACCTGGTTTTATAAGAAGAAAACCAAAGGTTAAAAGAGAATCGACTCTAGCTTTAGCAAACTAGTATCACACAGAATGTGTGGGGATTAGGTTTCCCAGTTGCTAGAGTTTTCCCTTATATTGTCTTTCAAATCAAGGTTTGCAATCAATGTTAGCTTACTATCAAAGAATTTAATATTCACCGTTAGATGAAAACCTGATTAGATACAAGCTAATATCTCTCAACCGTTAGATCAAAAACTTAGCTTGCCCTACACACATGTACTTGACGTTTTGGGTTTGTTTAACCGTACCCAAACGTGTACAATGGTTGGTTCAATATTAGTCAACCAAATGGTTAGCCAAATGATAACTTCATATCAACCATATTCTTCTTCACCATAACTAGTCCAAATGACTCAAATGAAGTAGTTAGAGAGTTGTTCAATTGCTATGAGATCTCATGTACTACACAAGATACAATTAAATCAAAAAACGTTGTGATTCACTCGAATCATTTCATGAACTATAAATTCACGATTTGCAAAAGCATTCCTTAGTAATTTAGATAAGTTCACGAACAACGTTTTCAGACATAACCTCTTGAGTTCGCGGACTCAAGCTAACCGGTTGAAGTTAATAAACTCCATCAGAAATTCTCGGGTCGAGAAATTCCGTCAGTTCGCGGACTGGGTTCGCGGACTTCACCTGAGCTTCAACTCCAGCAGATATTCTCGGGTTCGAGAACTTACGCCAGTTCGCGGACTGAGTTGACTGCTCACGTTCCAGTTCCACTTGATCAACAAAGTTTGCAAACTTCGGTTCAAGTGCTAAGGACTTATACATATATGTGTTTCCACAATAATGTTTATATCCTACAATGGTTATATAGTCTAAACTCTCATTTCAATCATTGAAACATTCTCAGAGGGCGTTATATAGTTGTTATTCACAAACTATTTTTCGTTAGAGCGATTTCCAAAATGATTGAAACATAACATGACTTTCATCACTAGGAAAAGATGAACTTGGCTAAAGCGAAAGCTTTACAAACACCCATTTCGAGAAATATATAAGAGAGATATACTCAGCTCGAAATGTCACATGTGCATATTCTTAGTTTATATAGTAAAATGACTTTTGTCTCAAGATAAGAGATAGAGTAGATAGACTTTTGAGTGATAGATAAGTTCAAGTCTCCACATACCTTTTAGTCGATGAAGATCCACTGGTTCCTTGAGTAGTCCTTCATCTTGTATGATGATCGCCATGGAGTTCTTGAGCTCAACTACACTTTCTATCCTAGTCCGAGACGTTAGCTATAGTAGACTAGAAATCAAGACTTTATATTTTTGATCACTAAGATTGACGAACATGCTTGAGATAGCAACGCATGCGAGTTTGACCGAGCAGTGCTCTAACAGGTTCCGTATCTAACAATTGTCAGCGCATCAAATCCAATAACTACAAGTTTCCATGTCTCAAAGTCACGGTGTTGTGAAAAGGAATGCATAGAAATTTTCCACCATAAGTAATTCGATCCATCAAGTGCAGGAGGTATGTTTTTCGAGATTGCACTCTTGTCCATATAGTAAGTTGCTTCAAAAACATATTTATTAGGTCTTAAATGTGTTTGCATCCTCTGATACTAATCGAAAACACTAGGGGTACCCAAGAACACCACCAACTTTCTTTTAGGAAACTTAATGAATCTCAATCAAGGAAAAATATTTAGAGTTATATCTCTTTCTCTCACAATCAAAAAGTTTAGAGAGACTAGTATGTGAACTTGATTTACATGTGAGAGTACTTGGGTGATTCTAAAGATCAATTTCCAAGTAATCAATCAGATCTTATCCAACAAACAAAGATAGATGCATTTACTTTGATTGATTTACGTACAACCTGTGATATTTTAATTATAAAAATAAACAATTATTTGTGGGTGAAAACCGTTTCTGCTGATTTTGGTAATTTTAGGTGTGTGAGTGAGAAATAAGTATAGACCCTAAACAATGCACTACACGGGAGTACTTTTGATTCGAGAGATCAATCTATACAATCATGGCCTAAACCAAGCAATGGCCATTCCAGGTTTGCTTAGATCACAAAGTGAAGGAGAAGTGTTGGTATTAGGGAGGGAAGCGAAGAAAGTGTTGAGACCAGAATTATTAAATCTAAAGGTGTTGTTGTTTACGACTTGTATCAGAAAGTATAATTGGCTAGCATAATGGAAAGCTACCAGGTGATTTCTGGATACTGTATTGTTGCCGATCCCAAACTTGTTTTGGTGAAAATAGGTGAAGCCTATTTATACAAGTCATATTGAAACGTACCCTGGTCTTGTAGGAAGTGGAAACGATTGAGGGTGGAGGAATAGAGTAACGTGTAACCGTTAGACGTTATGCTTCCATGATGAGGGAAGTGAATTCGTGTAACCGTCAATCATTACGCTTCCATGATAAAGGTAATGAATTGTTTACACCGTTACTTTTCACCACCACTAATTTTCCTACTGCATGACACTTTCTTGTAATGGGAGTATTGCACACCGCACGCTGTAAACCGCCAGACCAATACCATGATGAGTATCCCCCAGTTTGTGACATGTTTGATATCTCGAGTGTTTTCGTGGAAAACATGTAGCATGTTGCTATGTGTGGCAAGTCAAAGTCAAGAGACTTTGCCATAGGAATATAGCATGTGATGCTAATAGGATTGCCTTGGTCGGCCGCCTAAAACTTGCCACAAGTCCGTCAGTTTGGTGGCGAACTTGAATGACCGAGATTACATCTCATGAGGAAGGGTAGCCATTGATTATGGCCACATATTTATTGTGTATCAAAGTGGCACCATTAGCATAGTGGCGCCTGGCGTAGCGGGTTGCCCGAGGATTTCCGCAAGTCCGTCAATTCAGTGGCGAACTTGGATGGCTGAGATTGCATCTCATGAGGGAGGGTAGCCGTTGATTATTTCTACCTTGTGTTGGCGCTTGATAATGGCGCAGGGGAATTTTGGTATACGCCAGTGGTAATATAATATGTCTAGCATGGATCGTGCATGCCAGTGGCACGGTGGTGCAATTTAGGGCTTGGAGGCATTGCCAAAGTTATGGCTTGGCAGTGTGGCCAAGGTTAGAATTTGGCGTCGTGGCAAAATTTAGGGCTTGGCGGTGTATCCAGGGATATAATTTGGCGCCGTGGCCAAAGTTAGGGCTTGGCGGCGTGGCCAAGGTTAGAATTTGGCATCGTGGCCAAAGTTAGGGCTTGGTGGCGTGGCCAAGGCTAGGGTTTGGTGCCATGGCCAAATTAGGGCTTGATAGCGTGGCCAAGGCTAGGTTTTGGCACCGTGGTAAAATTAGGGATTGCCGGTATGGCCAAGGCTAGGATTTGACGCCGTGTAAAATTAGGGCTTGGCAGTGTGACCAAGGCTAGGATTTGGCGTTGTGGTAAGAATTAGGGATTGGCGACGTGGCCAAGGCCAAAGTGGCATGCTATGCGGCATAGTGGCATGTTGGCATGTCGATCAATATGTTGTTGTGTTAAGGCGTGTTTGGCTTTTAATGTATGTTAGCAAGTTTAGAATAACTTGATTGGCCAAGGAAAGGGTTCGGCCAAACATAAAGCGCGGCTACACTTCTGGTGAAAGTATGGAAACTTTAGAGCAACCTGATTGGTCGATTAAAAGAGGGCCGGCCAAGCATGGGCGTGGCTACACTTCTGGTGAGAGCATGGCGGCTTTAGAGCGAACTGATTGGTCGATGGGAAGTGGGTCCAGCAAGTATGGGCCTAGACACAACTTATGTGCGTGTGGATAATTTGAGGCGACACAATTGGTCGAGAGAAATAGGGCCGGTTTAGGAAGGGTCGTAGCCAATGGCAAGTGCCACCAGTTGGCCTAAGGCATGGCCATGCCTCCCTTTGCTATTGCGGATCCCTGTTTTCTGATTCTGATCAAGGTTTTGCACTTGCTAATCCATGGAGGATTAATTACCTAGTTTGCCTAGGTTTAATTTCGACAAGAAAGTTCTGATATACTGCGTGAGGCACAAAACCCTAACTTCCGCAAGTTAATCAGGGAAATTTATTGAATTCTATGTGTTGACATAGAGTTCTTTTAAGTTCATTACCAGAAAGCAGCATGCTTTTTCTAATTGAATACCTTATGCAAAGACCTTATCCTTGATACATGGAAATTCATGTTACTCTGCTGCGAGTGAACACAAATCGTCATGACGTATCAACATTAAGGATTCAGTCGGAGAACATAGCATATAAGGCATTCAAAGGAATTATATTAAGTGAGTATAGGCGAGGCACCGAAATTTACAGAACATCTGGGATGATTGCTACATTCTCCAGTCTGGATAAATTTCATGTAAGTATATTGAATGACTCAATAAATATGTTGGTGGAGAGGTTAGGACTCACGACACCATTTCCTTATAGAGTGATGTCACATCAGATGTAAGGTTTTACAATTTTAACCCTAAGCTAAAAACCACCATCAACATTAAGTCCCCTGTTTAGCACATAACAGTGGCGTTGTTGCGAGGTAAGCATGAGATGGTGACAAACAAGAGTAAAATCAAAAGGGTAAGACGTGAAGAAATTTCCATGGAAATTCGACTAACCTTTGGTGGAAAGCATGAGGAATCCGTGATCCTTGTGTTGGCAGCTCTGCGTAATTTTGACTTGGCCATATGATGTTGGTATCTGAGACTTTGGCTACTGATTGGCAAAAATGGCACTGTAATTTGGTCCGTGAATCGGTGAATGGTGCTTGCTGGCTAGGTCATGGAATATATGGAAATGGCTCTTGGCTTCAGTCCATAGAATGATGGAAATTGGCTTCAGTCCTCGGAACGGTGAAAGAATTTTGGCTACCAAATAGTAAAGATGGATCCGGCAAGGTCGCAGAAAGGGCAGAGATAACACTTGACTTGGAATGGTGGATAGTGAGACTGGCTCGGCTATGTCCGTGGAATGGTGGATACAACACTTTATACCTTGGCTACGAAAAAGTGAAGATGGAGCGGGCATTTTCGCAGAATGGGTAGAGATAGTGCGGCTTTGATAACGAGGTACAAGAGTCATGGTGTTGCATGCTAGGCTGTAGAGCGGGCGGAGATTGCGCTGGTTTGAGCGGTGAAGAAGGAGTTCCTTTGTCTAGGTCACGAAACGGAAGGGAGAACGCCTGGCTGGCATTGCGGGTCCGGTTACCTTGTTCTACTCAGACTTCAAAATACAATGTATATAAAAAGGCGTTGTCCACCCTTTTATTTTCGTATCATTGGCTTTATCTCTGTAGCGGCAAGCCTCTCTCCATCAGCAGTCCAGATGAGCTAATTACTTTTCCTTTCATATAGATCATCATAGAATTGCACCCATCCTCTTCACATGTATCATCTCGCGTCTTTTCTCATAGTTTTCCATTTTGTGTTCTTCATCATATAGATTGCCGATGTAGACATGATGTAAAAAACAATTGTAGCGCACAATGGGATCTTCCGGTGGTGATTATACCTCTGACTCTTCGGAGATTTTTTTTGAAGTCGACGAACCCAGGATTTCTTCACATGAGGAGATATTAAACCAAATCAAACCTTTGTTCTATGCGGTCAGCCGGATTATACAAGGCATGTTTCTCACTTATCTATGCATCATGCGGGTGCATGCCCAGGATTTCAAGGCTTTGATTGATATGGAGGAGAAGTGGAGACATGATGAAGCATCCCAGCAAGTCGGGAAATATCAACATGATGAAACTTCTCCACAACCCAGTGCCAGGGATAAACGATTCGCCTCTCGATTGAAAAGGCGAAGGACTGAGTCCAAGAAATTTCTATACGAGAGTTAGTTTAATTACCTTGTCCATAATGGTATCGTAATCCTAGATTTCTAGGTGGACGAACCGGAGCATTCTCAAGAGGATGTGGTTTGCGAGACTAAATCAGCTTCTGAAGTGGATGTCCAAACTGTTGTTGAGGAAATTAAAGCGACCGCTGAGGATGCTATCGAGGCAGATATCGGGGAGGTAGAAGCATATATTGGAATCGTTGGAGAAGCTGTGGGGACATATTCTGGAACAGCTGCCGAAACGGATTCGGGATGGGATGTTGAAGTTGCTGCTGAAACGGCTTCTGGATGAAATGTTGACGCTGAAACGGATTCTGGATGGAATGTTTGCTGTCGGAAAAGGTGCTGGGGCAAGTGCTTGAAAAGGCTCTGATAGAGGCATGATTGACCAAGGTGTTTCGTCATTGACAACTGGTTTTCCTGTTTTCTGATTTCCTTCCGTAGAGAAAAACAATATTTTTGTAGCTTGTAGATTTTTTTTGATACTTCAGTTTTTTGTTTTTGTTTTGTGCGACTGAAGCCATGTCTCATCGAGTAACATTCCTTCATTTATGCTGCTTTGATTGAACGAATAAAATTTCCCGGAAGAACCCTAAAACCCCTTTTGTGAGAACTAGTTCTTTCATTTCATAACAATCCAGCGGAAAGAGATCCAGAATACTATAACGCTAATAGGCGTGTTATCTTCTTCTCGTTTAGCTACTTTCATAGCAACTCCTCGTATGTTGTTGGCAACAGTAACTCAAAACGTGGGAAAACAATAGCAATAATTAAGGATTTGACCAACCTTTTATTAGATTTTCCTATGCAAATTATCCAGGGTTTCTGTGGCACGTCGCCTGAGTGCGTACGTAGATGTGTGAGCTGCCACAAACTGGATAACATGTCATGAGAGAAGTAGAGAAAACCCATCAGGTGAAAGCCATGGCTAGAGATTCTTGAAGGAAAGCGTCTGCGCCGCTACTTGATGATCTTCTTTCTTGCATCATTCTTTTCTTCAGTATTCTTTGAATAAGATTTTTTTTGTGGGGGTTTAATTTCTCTGGTTTTCAATCGACGGGTAATGACTCTGTGAGAGTTTAGGTTCACTTGGTATTTTTCCTTTAAGATGGTTCAGGAAAACTTTTTTTTTTTAAGGAAAGATGTTCTTTAATTGAAATTAAAAACTCTAATCATGAACGCAAGCAGTGAAATCATTTTTGGAGAAATTAAAAGCATTACATGAAAGGGGAAATTGCTGAAGGGAATACTCAAAGGAGAATGCTGGAGGAGAAGGTAGCATATCCTTTTTCAGTATTTAAGGGCTTGAGCCATCACGAGTGAATCATCACACCCTCCAATTTGTTGGCATTGATGAGTGTGCAGTAACCACCCAAAATAATATCTGCCACCAGATATGGCTCATCTTCCTTTTCTTTAGGCGAAGCAGGTTGAGTGGCTATCTTCCCTGTTACATTTTCAACTTGAAACGAGGTCGTCTTGACTACCATATCTCTAATTTGAAACGGGTTTGGGAATTGTACAACCACTTGATTTTTGAGCTCGTCATCTTTGACTGTGGCAGCTTTTAAATTTTTGACAAAGCACTTGAAAGGCCCAGCGTCCCATTCACATCTCTTAATTATTCCCGGGTTGATAATTAGATTGAACCCCATGCTTGGCCGAGAGGAGAAGTGGCTACATGTAAAAAGGATTGTTTAACCAGACTTACTTTTGTTCGGAATTCGCGGATGAACACCGATGGGCTTTCTCCAAATAATTGAGTTACATTGGTAAGTTGTTGATACGACAACATGTATTATTCAAAATTGGACGGTTTGTTGGAAATTCTTTCGGGTGTCGACACCGGCAGAGAGAATACTCCAAATTTCGCTTTGTTGCCGTGTACCCATGAAAGCCCCAGAATCATGTCGTAATTTGAAAATTCTTTGACAATGTGGAATTAGCCACGTGTTAGAGCGTCGCCCACCTTAATTTCGAGGTTGATGTATCCATATGCGTTTATTGCTTCTCCTTCCAAGTTTTTGGCCACGATTAGGGAACGTGTAGCCTCCTGCTTAAAAATTCCCGCAACTTTCATAATTTTGATGGTAACGATGTTGAATTCAGAGGTCGCGTCAATCAATGTGTTGTCATGCCCGGCGTCCCTCATATAAACCGTGGTTAGCAGTCCCCAGTTGTATTTTCCAGCACCGCTTCCCGAGAGAGTTTGGGGTTCTGGCATGGTTTCTTTAATAGGAAAAAGTCGCTTACTCGACATGACTCAATTAAGGCCTGTAAATATATCTTGACGCTACGCCTTGGAGAAATAAAGGATCTCGCATACATGCTCCATGATGGATTGCACAGTTTAGTGAACAAAGTCCCCAGAGATCATGCAACTCTTGACTGGAAGAGGATCTCTGTGAATTCCCTTGTAGGACCAGAATATCGCTATGATATCACTCTTGCGAGATGAACAACACTTCTGCGAATACAAATGCGAGCTCTTCAACAACACTCTGCGATTATCACAAGATAATTTAAAAAGTGACGTAATAGCTGACGAACGAAGAAACACGAGAAGAGCATGATTGTCCTGCGATGTTTACAACGCTTGCGAGAATTGACATTATAACTACTGCGATAATATCGCAAGTCAGATCTAAAATTAAAGGATAGCTTAGCTGTCATCCATTATGTAACTACCCTATATAAAAAGACTCAGTTGATTCAGAGGGGGGATGAATTTTTGAGTGCTAAGAAAGCTTTGAGGAGAGAGAAAATCCGAGAGAACAATTGTATTCTTGATTTCTTCATTATCTTGTAAACATTTCTGTGAATCAAATAATAAAAGTGTTATTTTTAATCTCCCAACATGTGTTGATTATTGTGAATTTTGATAAGGGGTGTATTGTAGGGTTTCCTGCAACTACATTTTGGTGCCCGAAATAGGGACTGGATTGATGAATATTTGAAGTAAAAGATAAAAATTGACATTGTGATTGGAAGGAATTTGGAACAATTAAGTGGGAGATCTTACGCAATATCCAACAGTTTACTAGGATTAATGGCTAGAAGAAGAATAAATACATCAGAACCACCAACAACCGTAAGGAGGAGTAAAAGACTTGCAGGTAGAGAAACAGATGAAATAGGAAAATCTTCAAGTGTAAGAATAAGAAGAAATATAACAAGGGATGATGGAGAAAATCAGGTTCGACAACCAAATCAGCAAACACCAATACAGAATAGAGTTGTGGATTATGATAGGGTAAGTGTGCATACTTGGCGTTCAGATTCAATGGAAGAACTAGAAAATCGACAATTAAGAGATGAAAGACGAGAGGGAAGAAACCAAGAAGTAAATAGAGGATTAATACATGAAGATGAAGAAAATGAAACAGTAAAGGTTTTAAGACAAAGAATACAAGAAGAAAGGAGGTTAGAGGCGGAAGAATATGCAAATTTGGCAAGGCAAAACCATGAATTGAGAATGGAAAACACGAGATTACAAAATAAAAGATCAAGAATCACAACAAGATCAAGTTCGAGAACAATCATAAGTGAGATAAGAAGAAGATCACCTATAACAAATATTAAAAAAGAAAATCATAATTTAAATGGAGGACATCGCGAAAGGAGAGAAATGAGGGAAGATCGTTACATACCACAAGATAAAATTCAACAAAATGAACAAAACAACAGAAGGCAGGAGAATAAACAGCGTCAGGCACGAAATAACCAAGATGGCGAAGAAGATCAATAGGAAGGAAGAAGGATATTGCATGGAAGAGAAACTCTAAGAAATTAGCAAATAATTGAAAGAGAAATCGAGAGACATTATGCTGAACAAGCACGCTTAGCTTACGAGATGGAAAGATTGAGAGCAGAGGTAGAAGAGCAAGAATTCCAAGAATAAATTCGCCAGAATAATCATGACAATCGAGAAATAAGACGTGAACAGAACCGCAATAATGGTAACATTAACGAAGAATACGATAGGGTGCAAAGAAGAGAAGAATAAAATTGTAGAAGAGAAAATGAGAGATATAATGCTGTGTGTATTCGCGAAAGAAATATAAGAGAAGATAGCGGAGAAAGACAAGAAGAAAATAATGGAGAAGGAAATCAAAATCTCGCAACACAAGATAGGAAAGAACGCAGGAGAATGGAATCTGCACTGAAAAGACCAATGGAGCAAAATTCAATTGGGAATGAACAAGTTTTAAGAGAATTAGCATAAATGAGGGGAATGTTAAATGATAGAAGAGAAGGAGGCAGGAGACAACTTGACGAGGCCATTGAAGAAGCAGCAAAAACTCAATTTACTCAAGCAGTACAATTAGGAGGGATACCCCCAAAATGCAATTTACCAGCGTTAACCAGTATTTTTGATGGATCTACATGTGTCATTCAACACATCAAAGCTTATGTGAGATGTATGCTACTGTGGGAAATTCATGATGTTGTGTTGTGCAAATATTTCGCATCAAGCTTAACTGGCGAGGCGCTAAAATGGTTTGAGGGTTTACCCAAAAATAATATAACTTCTTTCACTCATCTACAAACCACATTTTTGGGGGCATACATAAGTAACAATTCTGCGCGTCCAGGAATTGAAGATGTGTTCTGGTTAAAACAGGGGGTTGGCGAGAGTCTGAAGCACTTAACATTAAGGTGGAAAACAATGTGCATCGAAATAGCTGGTGGAGTAGATGAGAAATATCTCATTTTATCTTTAATTAATGCTATGTTTGCAACCAATCTACTATATGATCAAGTTTTCAGAGTCAAAAATACCATCACAATGACTGAGCTGCGAGAACTACAAGAAGAATACATTGCTTTAGAGGAGAAACAAAATAAGATGGAATCATATCCATTCCCAAACACCAGCTCAATAGCGGCAAACGGAATTTTACTTCCTAAAATGATTAATAATGTGGCGAGCACCTCGCAGTCACAAAAAGAGAAAGTGGTGATTGAAAACCAGCAGAAGTTAGTAGCCATGGGAAGTCGATATCAAGTGGAGTATGAAAGGGAAAGGAATTATTACAATCGCGGTGGAAATAATAAGATTCAAATACTTGATCAGCCGCAATAGACTTATGGTGGTCATAGGCAAAATAATTTTAGAGGGCAAGGGAGTCAGAGAATAATATGGGAAGAAATTAAGATGCCACCTCTAAATACTTGGATAGAAAAAATTTGGGAGGCTATCATTTTGATGGAAAATATACCATCACCCTGGAATATGGGAAAAGAGCCACATCCAAATAATCGAAATCAATAATTTTGTCCTTACCATCATTTTCATAGTCACTCAATAAACGATTGCAGGAATGTAAAAAGAATAATTTTGAGGATGATTAATCAGGAAAAGTTAAATCACTTTCTAATAGGATATCCGCAATCTCAGCAGTTACCACCCGCACCAGATATTCGCAGAGTGAATACTGTAAAAGGAGAAGAAACATTTGTGATAGAGGTTGGAGTCAAGGCGAAGAATTTTTTTTGTAATTCCATCGTACATTCCTACAAGACTATTGAGGATTTCCACGACAACGTTCTAAGTAGAGTCTTCGCGAGAGACATGGATGGAAGAGAAATAATGAATCTTGCGAGAGTCTCGCCATTAGAAGAATGGCAAAAGAAAATTATCTCTTTTACACCACAAGGAGTACCAGAGCCTGGCGAGATGCATGACAACCCACTCAGATTAGAAATAAATCCAAAACAAATAAAAGAAGAAGATGATGAAAATGAGGATGGAGAAACTGAAGATTCTTGGGCTATTAACAGAGTTTTGATTGACACATGAAGTTCTGTAGATATCTTATTTTATCATACTTATAAAACTATGGTTTTAATGGTACTGCCAACAAACCCAAAGGGGAAATTACTATGCAGATTCCGTTAAAGGGACTATCTTCCAAGGTCCAATTTTGTGTGGTTGACATAGAATCACCATATAACGCCTTAATTGGAAGGCCATGGTTACATGGAATTTTAGGTGTAGCGTCAACTTACCACCAGTACATTAAGTTTCCACATCCCAGTGGTGTAGGAGTTATAAAGGGAGATTGGATTGAGGGAAGGAAATGTTATGAAATTGAAATGGAATCTTGCGAAGAAAGAGCTGTGAGGAATAGAAATTGGAAGCATAACATCAAGCTGAGGCAAATAAGTGACAAATTTATGATTGATACAATAGAACGGCGAGAAGATGGGATATTGCAAAGTCAACACACGCTAAAGACAATTGATGGCGAGCATCTCGCAGATGGAGAGAAAATAACAAAACGCAACAAAAGGGCAGAAGCAGAAAGTAGTAAGTAGAAGGTAAAATGATGAAGTTTAAGAAATTTATGAATGATTTGTTGAAGAAAATGTTTCAAAAGAATATTTCATTTGAATAAAAAAGATGAACTTGAAAAATTATACGGGAGTTGAAATGCAAATAAAGAAAAGATCAAAGAAAAGAAATTTCACCAGAGTTACAATACTCGCAAGAGAAATGTAAGAACGGGACGAACCTTTATGGCGTACACCCTAGTTCGCGAATAAAATTTTGTAAGAAGCAAATGTAAGACCTAAAGTGCGTCATATAAGGGGGTATCTCTTTGCATGGCTCAGGGATAAGGTTATATTGCTGCTGGAACCTGAGTCATGGAGATTAGTGTTATTGAAATCCCATCCAGGAGAGGTGCCTTGGATTTCCAACTATATAAGGTTATACCCTGGTTGAACGACCGAGGGTCTCTCCTAAGGAGTGCAAAGTATGATCAAGGCGCCGAGGTACACGGTTAATCTAAGAGTGCCCGGGGCGTACGAAACTACCCTGGCCATTCTTGGAAAGTCTTGACTATGATGCACTCGGCCCGAAGAAAACCCCACTTAGGGTGCAGTCTTGTAACTATAAGCCATATAGGCATAAAGTACAAGAGTCTACGGAAACAGCTGGTTGTTGTTAAGACCAGATGGGAGGAGCTAGTCTTGTATGGCCGATGTGCCATCCTTGAAGGGGAAACCAGGGGGAAGATAAGGGTGGCACCCTCCATTAGGGAGCTGATAAGTGTCTAAAAGACGACAATGTCATGGGGCTTTATGATCACAAGAACATTTAGGCCTGTCATATTATTACATGACAAATATTATACAGAGGCAACAAGCCATGAGAAAAATTTAAGATTAGATAAATGGGTCTTTACATGAAAGTGTAAAGACGTCCTGCGATTTCATCGTAAGACGGCAATGTCATAAGGCTTCGTTCTCGCAAGAGAGCTTAGACTTGTCATATTATCGCAGAGAAATTTCCAAAATGTGGATAAGACAAGATCAATGGGTCAATACATGTAAGTGTAGAGACGTCCTGCGATTTTGTCGCAAAAACAAAAAGTGGCTAAATAAGACCTTTAACTAGGAAGGAAAAATAAGACCACAAGAGATCATAAGATTATACAGACACGACCTGCATTATTTACGCAGCAATTGAGGCAAAGTTTACAAATAGATTTTATTCAAAATTAACCTACTTAATCTTTCATATTGCAGATGAATAACAGAGGCAAGTATGGTAATAAACAGAATGATAAGATTATTATTCATCTTTATATGGAAGATTTACGCAGATGAATAAAAATTAATAATCATGTTGATTAACCATATTGCAAAAAAGAATTATTTTATAATTTATACAGGTAGAAGCAAAAGAAATTTATACATCAAGGAACTTTGTAGTAATATCACAAGAAGAAGGAGATAAATGTACAAATATTATAAGAAGATTAAAAAGAGGAAACAACACTAGTTAGATTCATCGTCATCCTTGTCAGATTTTTCTTCTTATTTGTCTTCACTATCATCTTCGCTATATCCTTCATCTCCGCCAGATTCTTCAGCTTCACTATCAGAGATAACAAGATTTGGAGTATTCTCTGGAACTTCTTACGTGAGGAAAGGATACAAAGAATGAGGAATGTTGTGATCATCGCAGATCTTCTTGGCAGAATCATTACGAACACCAATAAGAATATTACTAAAATTGGTAGCAGTAATCTTTAATTGGGTCTTCAATTTTGAATATTTCTCATTGCGAGCAGCCAGAGTATTTGCGAGTTGACTCTTATCAGCTTCAAGCTCTCCAATTCTTTCAGTATATCTTTTCTCAGCTCCTGCGAGTATATAACAACAAAGTGAAAATTCTGCAAAGATAAGAAAATTAATGACAAGAAATTAATGAGGAAGAACAATTAGCAACCTTCTCTTTCAGAAATCATGTCTTTAATTAAGGCCGCTTGTTCAACATGAAGACTAACGTCTACACCTAAGTTAGTTCTGGCGTTGTCAAGAATATTTGCATCCCAGAAAAATTCGTCATCATTATTAATAAGAAGATGGGAACGAATTTGGTTTTCTCTTTCAACAAGATCCTCTTTCTCGCGGATAAGTTTATCTCTTTCAATTTGGACTTCAAGAAGGGTTTTATGAAAATCCGCTAAAGTTTGAGATCCTTGTCTAGATATGCGATCTTTGTCATCTGAGAGATCACTGTTCTTGGCCTTTAAAGTTTTAATCTCTTCCTTAGAATTGTGGTAAAAGCGTTTGAATTTGTTTTCCATGTCTAAACAAGACCTATGGTCAATTTCTAAGAGGCGAAGCTTAGATCTGAGTTCATCTATGGAAAAAGAATTAATTATGTCATTGGTAGGATTATTTAAAGAGTTATTGAGAAGCTCTAGAAGAGCATCATCATCTATTGGTTCGGGAAAAGAACAAAGGGTTGAAGCCTCATCAGAGAAACCATAAATGTCTGCGAGAAGGGTAAATCAGATAAGAAATAATAATGGAAAATAGAAATATGAAAGAAAAAAGGAAAGTTCTCATACCCAAGAGTTTTTTATTGGAACTTTCAAGATTAGATACTTTGAGCACCTGATGAGAAAGATCCTTTTCTAACTGTTTATTCTTTTTGCGAAGCTCAACAACTTCAGCTTCTAACTTCTCTTTATTCTGACGAATCTCAGCAAATTCAGATAATAATTCCTAATTTTTCTTGCGAAAATTAGCAGCCTTCTTTTCTTGGATAATACGTCTTTTATCCAAATCTGAGGAAACAGCAAAGGAAGCTTTTCCAGCCTGCGAGAGAACAATATAAATTAAGATTCAATGAGTAAATAAATACATAAATATGGTGAATAAATAAAAATATGCCAGAATACCAAGAGAATTTAAGAGACTCGGAGTTATCGATCTTGAGATTCCTTGGAGAGAATCATTATCAATCAATATGAGAGCATTGAAGATATTAGCGAGAGCCTGGGATACCCTGTTAAGAATTTCATCCCCATAATCATTTGCAATACATGTGTAGCATCACCAAAAATATTGGATAGTTGAGTCATAGAAGACTCAGGAGGGAAGGAATCCTTCATGGAAGAGACATCATTATTATCTTCATCCTCATCCTCATCATTGTCATTATCAGAATCATCACTCGAACTCTCTTCATCAGAGGAGCACCATATCTCTCTGTGGGGGGCAGTAGACTCCTCTTTGCGAGGAACATTAGACTTTCCCTTGCAAGTAGAAGTAGATTTCTCTTTAGTTCTCGCGGGTTTCATAGGCTCTCTTTTTTTAATCACCTGTGAACACAGATAAAGATAAGAAATAGAGGCAACAATATATTGTTAAGATTTATAAAGAAATATTTCTTACTTCATCTGTGAGTGATTTGAGAGCTAAATAAGTAGCAGGTTTCCTTAGCTTCTGGTAGATGGCTTTCAACCTTGCGATCTGGTAAAATGGGAATAGTCAGTGAGAGTTTAAAAGCATGAAGAAAATGATAATGGTAATTTATTATACAAAAAGTTAAGAGAACATACTTCTTTATTCCTCTCAGGCCAGTTGAATACCCACGGTTGGTATTCTGCGAGATTCGCAGGTAAAGCATGGGTACCAGAAACATATGAACCCTCTAAAATCAAAGGAAAGATATACCATTTGTCATCACTTGAATGGCGCGGACCTTGATTATTACCCGTATGCCAGTCAATGTCTAACATAAGAATTTTGTCCTTAACGATATCATCTTTCTTTTGCAAGTGGACACCCCAACAAGTACTATCCTTCTTCATGGGGATTATGTCATAGTTTATGTAGAAATTATCTACAGTATACTTTGCGGGAATAATTGGAACATATTTGAATTTAGGGTTCTTTGCGGTATCAGGGTAGTGAGATTCCTTACCAGCACCGCGAGTAGCATGCTCAAGAATTAGGCGAATGCAATCCCCACTTAAATGATAAACTGCCCGTGAGAATTTCGCATGGGAAAGTATCTCATAGAACAAAGGGAGTCCAGGATCGTAAATAGGAATGGGAAGGCCAACTTCAAGTTGACTTAGCAAAACTATAATCTTCTTGCGAGAACTTGGATGATCGGAAAATAATTTAATGGAAAGTTCATCTTTAGGGTTTTGATCAGGGAAAGTGGATAAAGCAAAACCTTGATCCTTAAGATTCTTCTGCATTTCCTCAAAGGAGATCATGTATTTTAGACCAGCGGGAGCCATTTTTAATAAAGTAGGTATGCGAATGAAGAAAAGAATAGAAAATTGATAGAAAACATGCAATAGTAACAGATGCGGAATCTACGGAAGAACAATAAAATTGCAGAGGTATGCAGAGAGAAGAGAGAAGAAGTAAAAAGAAGGAGAGAAAAGAATGAAGGAAGTATTTATAGAAGACAAAGATTCTCGAGAAGATAAGTGCAATTAATGCAAGGAAGAGACGTGAACGGTTGGAACGCAGCGGTTGAAAAGGACGTGTCAGAAGTTGAATGGATAAGAAAATACGTGTAATAAATTTAGCGAGGAATGCAGATACATGTCAGAACAAAAGAACGTGAAAGATAGACGACTGCGGCATTTAAAAAGGTTTCAATTTCTCATATCCTTTTCTTCTTCGCAGAAAAGACATGAGAAGAGGCAAGATGTAGGACCAGAATATCTCTATGATATCACTCTTGCGAGATTAACAACACTTCTGCGAACACCACTACGAGCTCTTCAACAACACTTTGCGAGTATCACAAGATAATTTAAAAAGTGACGTAATAGCTGACGAGCGAAGAAACACGAGAAGAGCATGATTGTCATGAAATGGTTACAACGCTTGCGAGAATTGACATTATAACTACTGCGATAATATCGCAAGTCAGATTCGAAATTAAAGGACAGCTTAGCTGTCATCCATTATGTAACTACCCTATATAAAGAGACTCAGTAGATTCATAGGGGTGGGGGGGATGAAATTTTGAGTGCTAAGAAATCTTTGAGGAGAGATAAAATCCGAGAGAACAATTGTATTCTTGATTTCTTCATTTTATTGTAAACATTTCTGTGAATCAAATAATAAAAGTGTTTTTTTAATCTCGAAACATGTGTTAATTATTGTGAATTCTGATAAGGGGTGTAGTGTAGGTTTTCTTGCAACTACATCCCTCATTGCCCAGTTGAAGTTCCCCTACCTCCACCTTTTCTTTGAAAATACGCTTTAACCCATTGCAGTCACTGGTCGGGTGATGGACAAATTTGTGGTAGCTGCAATACTTCGGATTTGCCATTTCTTCTTCAATTGGTTGGCGTCTAATAGGAGGCAGCTTGATGGCATCATCTTGAATCCATGCTTCCAAGAGTTCAATTACCTATTCAATTGGGAACGGAAAATCTAAGGCCTTTTCTCCGGCTTCTTGATGCAGCGCAAGAGCCTTAGATACGGTCTTTCGCGGTGGAGCCGCCTGATATGCTGGCATTATGTGCTTGGATTGCTGTTTTGCAGATGGAGCCTTCCTTTTTCCTCTTTCACTTACCACGCTCATAGAGGGTCCAGTGTTATAGTGCTTGTTGATGAGACGTATTTTTCCTCGAGTTTCGTGTGCGTCTTCAATCTTGGATGGCCTGATTCTTTCCAACAATACTGGCGTTGTTGTGGCCGACCATTTAGAGGCCTCATAAAGTTTAGAGAACGTCTGGAATCTCAGATTCTCCAGTAAGGTACGGTAGATGGGAACCATACCATTGATGCAAGAATCCACTAA
This sequence comes from Papaver bracteatum, assembly GCA_023529315.1. Taxonomy (NCBI): domain Eukaryota; kingdom Viridiplantae; phylum Streptophyta; class Magnoliopsida; order Ranunculales; family Papaveraceae; genus Papaver; species Papaver bracteatum. Next base: position 164,685 of record JAJJWX010001289.1, read on the forward strand.
TTGTTGTTTGGTCACATTTAGGTCGAGACAGTCCAGCGCCTGAATCCTGAATCTTTTGACATAATCATTTGGATGTTCATTATTTCATTGAAACATCCTTCTTAAATCTGAGAAGGTGATTTTCTCAGACACATATAAGTACTTCTTGTAGAAAGCCGTAACCATGTCGCCCCAGTTGGATATGTTGTTTGGTGTAATGATGTTGTACCAGGTTTATGCTCTTCCAGTATATGACTTCGAAAAATCCCTCAAACGGAGAACATGGTTGTATTCATGCTCGCCCAAAGATTCCAAAAATCGAGAGACGTGTTCACGCGCATTACCGGTACCGTCATACAAGGAGAATTGAAGATAAGAGTACCCTCTCGGAAGAGGAATTCTTTGTACTTGAGGAGGATATAGGGGTTGATGCTGATACATGTCTGCAAAATCACTTTTGTCTCGGTTTCGAAGAAGTCGTTCCAAATCTTCTCGTGTGACAAAATTGGACGGCTGATTTATCTCCGTTAGATCCCCTGAACGAGTCTCTTCATCTACAAAGGTGCTCCTTGCTAAGGCATCGGCTCCAAGAGTATTGAAGGTGTTCCTCATTGGCTCTGGTTGGAGTGATTCCTGTGGTATCCACTCTGTTAGTGTCTTGAGGAAATAAAGAACTTCTTTCTGAGTTGAAGCCATGTCCGTCTGAGCCTTAGAAAGATATTCATGTCTTTCCATCAAATCAGTAATGGTAATGTGGGGTCGGCTGAATCTGTCTCCCCCAGTCTCTCGTATTAATAGTGGAGTAGCAATGGCTCTGGTGACGGTTGGAGGTGTCACATTTGAAGAAATGTTTGGGGGGGGGGGGGGGGGGCAGCAGTGGCCCTGGCTCTGGTGACTGGAGGTGTAACACCTGAAGGAACATTTTCCGCGGCAGCGACTCTGGATCTTGTGACCGAAGGTGTAACGCCTGAAAGAACATTATCCACGCTGCTGGTGTTGACAAGTGACGTATTAATTCTATTAGAAGTAACGCTAATACCGAGAGTAATTTCAGCGCTAGTATTTTCAGGGTTTGTTGCTGACCCGGGACTGAGCTCTACTATCTTGAAATTGGGATTGAAAAATGAAATTGAAAATTAGTATTGTAACCAAAAGATTGATCTCCCACTGTGGTCTCTAATTGTTTGTGGGTGAAAACAGTTTCTGCTGATTTTGGTAATTTTAGGTGTGTGGGTGAGAAACGAGTCTAGACCCTAAACAATGCATTGCACGGGAGTACTTTTGATTCGAGAGATCAATATGTACAATCCTGGAATAAACCAATAGATGGAAGTTCCCGCTTGCTTCGGTCACAAAGTGAAGGAGAAGGGTTAGTCTTAGAGAGCGAAGCGAAGAGAGTGTTGAGACTAGAATTGTTGATTTTGAAGGTGTTGTTGTTTACGACTTGTATCAGAAAGTAAAACTGGATAGCAGAATGGAAAGCTACCAGGTGATTTCTGGATATTGTATTGTTGCCGATTCCAAACTTGTTGTTTGGTGAAAATAAGTGACTATTTATACAAGTCATATTGAAACGTACCCTAGTCTCGTAAGAAGTGAAAACGATTGAGTGGTGGAGGAATAGAGTAACATGTAACCGTTAGATGTTATGCTTCCATGATGAGGGAAGTGAATTCGTGTAACCGTCAGTTATTACGCTTCGATGATGAAGGTAATGAATTATTTACACCGTTACTTTTCACCACCACTAATTTTCCTACTTCATGACACTTTCTTGTAACGGATACATTGCACGCCGCACGCTATAAACCGCCAGACCAATACCCTGATGAGTATCCCCTAGTTTGTGACATGTTTGATGTCTCGAGTGTTTTCGTGGAAAACATGTAGCAGGTTGCTATGTGTGGCAAGTCAAAGTCAATAGACTTTGCCATAGGAAAATAGCATGTGATGCTATTAGGCTTGCCTTGGTCGTCCGCCTAAAACTTGCCACAAGTCCGTCAATTTGGTGGCGAACTTGAATGGCTGAGATTACATCTCATGAGGAAGGGTAGCCATTGATTATGACCATTATTGTATAGCAGAGTGGCGCCATTAGTATAGCGGCGCTTGGCGTAGCCGTGGGACCGTGGTGTAGAGGGTTGCCTGGGCTTTTCGCAAGTCCATCAATTTAGTGGCGAACTTGGATGGCTGAGATTGCATCTCATGAGGGAGGGTAGCCGTTGATTATGGCTACCTTGTGTTGGTGCCTGATAATGGAGCAGGGGCATTTTGGTGTACGCCAGTGGTAATATAGTATGGCTGGCATGGCTCGTGCATGCCAGTGGCACGGTGGTGTAAGTGGCGCCTGGCGTAGCCATGGCCACTAGATTTAGGTGGCTGGTCACCTAAAACTTTCCACAAATCTGTCATTTCGGTGGTGAACTTGGATAGTTGAGATTGTATCTCATGAGGAAGGATGGCTATTGATTATGGCCATATATTGTTGTATATCAAAGTGAAGCCATTGGCATAGTGGCGCCCGGCGTGGCCATGACATAGCGGAATTCTAGTGGCGTTGTGGCATGGCCATGTGGCGTTGTAGCATATCCAGAACTTAGGAATTGGCTCCGTAGCCAAAGTTAGGGCTTGGCGGTGTGGCCAAGGTTATAATTTGGCGTCGTGGCCAAAGTTAGGGCTTGGCGATGTCTCCAAGGTTAGAATTCGGCGCTATGGCCAAAGTTAGGGCTTGGCAGTGTGGCCAAGGTTAGAATTTGGCGTCATGGCCAAAGTTTCGTCTTGGAGGCGTGGCCAAGGTTATAATTTGGCGACGTGGCCTAAGTTAGGGCATGGCAGCATGGCCAAGGCTAGCGTTTGGTGTCGTGGCCAAATTAGGGTTTGGCGGCGTGGCCAAGGCTAGGTTTTGGAACCGTGGTAAAATTATGGCTTGGCGGTGTGGCTAAGGCTAGTATTTGGCACCGTGGTAAAATTAGGGCTTTGCGGTGTGGCCAAGACCAGGATTTGGCGCCGTAGTAAAATTAAGGCTTGGCGGTGTGGCCAAGTCTAGGATCTGGCGAAGTGGTAAGAATTAGGGCTTGGCGGCGTGGACAAGGCCAAAGTGGCATGTTACGCGGCAGAGTGGCATGTTGGTATGTCGATCAATATGTTGTTGTGGTAAGGCGCGTTTGGATTTTAATGTATGGTGGAAAGTTTAGATTGACTTGATTTGCCAAGGAAAGGGGCCGTCCAACCATAAGGAGCGGCTACGCTTCTGGTGAAAGTGTGGCGACTTTAGAGCGACCTGATTGGTCGAATAAAAGAGGGTCGGCCAAGCATGGACATGGCTACACTTATAGTGAGAGCGTGGCGGCTTTAGAGCGACCTTATTGGTCGATGGGAAGTGGGGCATGCAAGTATGGGCCTAGCCACAACTTATGTGCGTGTGGATAATTTGAGGCGACATGATTGGTCGAGAGAAATAGGGCCAGTTTAGGAAGGGGCATGGCCAATGGCAAGTGGCGCTAGTTGGCCTAAGGTATGGCCACACCTCCCTTTCCCGCTGCGGCTCCCTGTTTTCTGATTCTGAGCAAGGTTTTGCACCTGCTAATCCATGGCGGATTAATTACCTAGTTTGCCTAGGTTTAATTTCGACAAGAAAGGTCTGATATACTGCGCGATGCGCAAAACCCTAACTTATGCAAGTTAATCAGGTCAATTGATTGAATTCTATGTGTTGACACAGAGTTCATTTAAGTTCATTTCCAGAGAGTAGCATGATTTTCTTGATTGAATACCTTATGCAAATACGTTATCTTTGATACTTGGAAATTCGTGCTACTCTGCTGCGAGTGAACACAAATCGTCATGCCATATCAACATTAAGGGTTGAGCCGGAGAACATAGCATAGAAGGCATTCAAATGAACTTATATTAAGTGAATATAGGCGAGGCGTCGAAATTTAAAGAACATCTAGGATGATTGTTACATTCGCCAGTCTGGATAAATTTTATGTAAGTATATTGAATGGCTCAATAAATATGATGGTGGAGAGGTTAGCACTCACGGCACCGTTTCCTTACATACTGACATCACATCAGATGCAAGGTTTTACGATTTCAACCCTAAGCTAAAAACCACCATCAAAAAAAATATAATGCGGAAAAGAAATAACACAGACACACCAGAAATTTTGTTAACAAGAAAAACTCAAATCCATAACCCATGGGCCTAGTCCAGATTGAGCACCAAATTATATTAAGTAGTTATACGCACTATCCTACTACCAATTAAATTTGTACTGGAATGTAGTTGACACCGAATTAAACCCTCACAAAAATTCATTTAGATTCGCTCTCCTTGTGCCTCTTGTGTCCCAGTAGGAATCTACGTAAATGATTCCCTTAGCTGATGTCCATTACATCCTATTAGTTGCTTCAACTAAATAGAAGACTTTAAACTAATCTGCCTCCCACAGATAAGCCTATTTGTGTGATTTCCTTTTTGATCGTAGATCAAGGTGAGACTAGGAATTTATAGAAATATAAACAGTCTAGCTAACCTCAAATACAAACTTATGCTTCCCGAAGAGCAACCTATATATATTATTATTCACCTCACAAGTATATAACTTTTGGAATCAACAAAGTATGAGACGAAGAGAACTTTGATGATTTCTATCTATCTTGATTGATGGAGCAAGCTCAACAATCAATCAAGATCAGGATACTCGAGCTATCAAGATATACAATAGCTGGACCTAGCTTCACGGATCCCTATGAAGTCTTTTTAGTTTCTAAACACTAAAAGGGTTTTTGGAAGAAGTGGACTCTAGTTTACAACTAGGACACACAAAAGTAGTGTCGAGATTCAAAGATCTCAGTTGCTTGAGGTTCCCCTTATATAGACTTTCAAATCCTAAGTTGTTTAAGATTTAAGATAAGATATCTTTGGAACTAAGTAAACAATATCCACCGTTAGATGAATCTTTGAATCAGGTTGACATAAAAAGATATATACTCTGGTTATTATGAATCATAACCGAACCGTGTACAAAGACAACGTTCATGAACATTTAGCCTAAACTACCCAACTTAACTATAAGCTTGAGCATTTTCATATAACACTAGAATTTAATCTTGAGTCACAAGCATGTGTTCAAATATGTCTAAAGTGTTTTTAGAGATTTTTCAATTGTTAATTGTCTCACATAAATAATTTTATGTGCATTTGAAATTAATCGACGGGGAAAGTACCTTATTCGTGAACATATTTGTCATGGCACATATACGGGGTGAAAAAGAGGAGGTCTTCAACCAAACCCAATATTTCTCTTAGACATTTGTATGGACTAACTCTAATATACTTTCAAGAGAATCAACTAGAAAGTCAGACTCAATCTTAAGAAAAGTATATCCAAGAGTTATATCTCAATTTCTCAATCCAATCGGCAATTGTTAGAGCATTGCTTGGTCGAACTCGAATGCGTTTCTATCTCAAGCATGTTTGTCAATGTTAGTGATCAAAACTATAAGTCTTGATTTCTATTATACTATAGCTAAGGTTTTGAACTAGGATAGAAAGTGTAGTTGAGCTCAAGAATTCCATGGAAATCATCATACAAGACGAAGGACTACTCAAGGAACTGGTGGATATTCATCGACTAAAAGGTATGTGGAGACTTGAACTTATCTGTCACTCAAAAGTCTATTTATCTCTTATATTGAGACAAAAGTCATTTTGCTGTATAGACTAAGATTATACACATTTGGTATTTCGAGCCGAGTTTACCTCGCCTATCTATTTCTCGAAATATGTGTTGTAAAGCTTTTTCTTTAGCCAAGTTCATCTTTACCTAGTGACGAAAGTTATGTTAAGTTTCAATCACTTTGAAAATTGCTCTGACGAAAAATGGTTTGTGAATAACAACTATATAACGTCCTCTGAGTATGTTTCAATGATTGAAATGAGAGTTTAGACAATATAACCATTGGAGGATATAAGCATTATTGTGGAAACACATATATGTATAAGTCATTATTCCTTGAACCAAAGTTTGCAAACTTTATTTATCAAGAGAACCGGAGAAGTGTGTGAGCTTCAGTCCGCAAACTCAGTCCACAAACTGGTAAAAGTTCTCGACCCGAGAATTTCTGCTGGAGTTTGTGAACTCCATCCGGGAACTTAAGTCCGCGAACCCAGTCTGCGAACTTGAGTAGGTTATGTCTAAAAACGATGTTTGTGAACTTATCTTTATAAACTAAGGGATGCTATTGCAAACCGTGGCTATATAGTTCATGAACCTATTCGAGTGAATCAAATCGTTTTTTCTTTAGTTGTGTCTTGTGTAGTACATGAGATTTCATTGCAATTGAACAACTCTCTAACTAGTTCATTTGAGTCATTTGAACTAGTTATGGTGAAGAAGAATATGGTTGATATTAAAGTTATCATATGGATAACCACTTGGTTAACTATTGTTGAACCAACTAATGTACAAGTTTGGGTACGGTTACACAAACCTAGAAACGTGCATTTCATGTGTGTATAAAAAGCTATGTTTTTTATTTAACGGTTGATAAATATTAGCTTGAATCTAATCAGGTTTTCATCTAACGGTGAATATTAAATGCTTTGTTACTAAGCTAACATTGATTGCAAACCCTGATTTGAAAGACTATATAAGGGAGAACTCTAGCAACTGGGAAACCTAATCCCCACACATTCTGTGTGATACTAGTTGTGCTAATCTAGAGTCGATTCTCCTTTAACCTTTGATTTTTTCTTCTAAACCAGGTTAACGACTTAAAGACTTCATTGGGATTGTGAAGCCAGACCGATACTACTTTTCTTGTAGTTATGTGATATGATCTTGTTGTATATATCATTCGAGTACAATTGTAATAATTGACTTGAGATTTCTATCTTCGATAGGCAAGATAAAAAGTAATCACAAATATCTTCGTCTCATCGTTTGGGATTCCACAATAAAAAAATTCGCTGCGTCGATTAATACTATTGTGAGGTGATTGATAATACTGAGATGTTCTTAGGGAATATAAGTCTGGTTTAACAATTGGTTCATGTTCACCTTGATTTATCAAAAGACGTAACAAAACTCGTAGGTATATTCATGGGAGACGGATTTCTCTATTACCATATACTTTTCTGTGTGATACAGATTTGGTTATTAAAGTCTTCGGCTTTGGGTCGTAGCAACTCTTAGTTGTGGGTGAGATCTGCTAAGGGAATCAATTACATAGTATCCTGTTGGGATCAGAGGTGTAGGAGCATAATTGTACCTTGGATCAGTGTGTGATTGATTGGGGTTCAACTACAGTCTTGACCGAAGTAAGCTTGCAGTAGGCTAGTGTCTATAGCGGCTTAATACAGTGTATGTTTAACCTGGACTAGCTCCCGGGGGTTTTCTGCATTTGCGGTTTCCTCGTTAATAGAATTCTGGTGTCTATGCTATTTCTTTTCAGCATTATATTTGTTATATAATTGAAATAATACAGGTTGTGCGTTGTTCAATCAATTAGAATATCCGACCTTTGGTTGTTGATTTAAATTGATGGACACTTGGATATTGGTATTTGGCACCATCTAAGTTTATCTATCTTGTATTTAATCGAGACTCGCAGTTTGATAGAGTAAGATTTAAATCGAAAGATAAAGATATAAACTCTTTGACGTACTTTATCTAGATTGAGTCTGACTGTTTAGTTGATTCTCTAGAAAGTATATTTGAGTTTGTCCATACATATTGCTAATCAAAATATTGGGTGTGGTTGTTAGACCCCCGCTTTTTCAGAAATCAAACAAATAGGAATTTACGAGCCCAACTAAATATAAGAAATAACTTGGACGGTATCAAAACCAATATCCAAGTGTCAATCAATTTAATCAACAACCCAAAGGTCAGATTATCTAATTGAATGAACTACGCACACCTGTGATATTTCAATTATGTATAAAATATAATGCGGAAAAGAAATAACACAGACACCAGAAATTTTGTTAACGAGGAAACCACAAATGCAGAAAAACCACACTGTATTAAGCCACTACAGACACTAGCCCACTACAAGTGAACTTCAGACTGGAACGTAGTCGAGCCCTAACAAATCTTACACTGATCAAGGTACAATTACGTTTCTTGCACCTATGAATCCCAGCAGGACTCTGCGCACTTGATTTCCTTATCTGATCTTACCCACAACTAAGAGCTTCTATGACCCAAAGTCTAAGACTTGATAAACCAATCCGTATCACACAGAAAAGTTTATTGAATAGATAAATATGTCTCCCACACAAATACCTAAGATTTTGTTCCGTCTTTTGATAAATAAAGGTGAATAGGAACCAATTGATATACCAGACTTATACTCCCCAAAGAATAGCCTAGTAATATCAATCACCTCACAACAATCTTAATCGTATGGTAGCAAAACAAGATATTGTGGAATCACAAACGATGAGACGAAGATGTTTGTGACTAATTTTGTTCTTGCCTATCGGATATTATATCTTGAGCAAATCTTAGAGAACATAATACTCAATATGATAGAAAATAGAAAGATCATAACACGCAACTAAACAGAAATAGTTGGGTCTGGGTTCACAATCCCAATGAAGTCTTTAAGTCATTAATCTACAGGGTTTTGGAAATACCTAAGGTTAAAGGAGAATCGACTCTAGTCGCAACTAGTATCACACAGGAGGTGTGGGGATTAGGTTTCCCAGTTGCTAGAGTTTTCCTTTATATAGTCTTCAAATCAGGGTTTGCAATCAATGTTACATTAGTAACAAAGAATTCAATATTCACCGTTAGATGAAAACCTGATTAGACTTAAGCTAATATCTTTCAACCGTTAGATAGAACTTAGCTTGTTACACACAAATGAAAAGTGACTTCATTTAGATATGAGTAACCGTACCTAAACATGTACACCTTTTTGGATTAACAATAGTTAACTGAAGTTAGCCATATGAACACTTTCATATCAACCTTATTTATCTTAACCATAACTAGTTCAAATGACTCAAATGAAACTAGTTCTAGAGTTGTTCAATTGTTTATATTCTCATAGAAGTATACAATACACAATTGAAGCAAAATCGATTTTGATTCACTCGAATCAATTCATGACCATTAAAGCCACGGTTTTCAAAAGAATGCATTCCTTATTATATAAATGTATTAGTTCATGAACAAACCAATTTTAGAACATAACCTACTCAAGTATGCGAACGGGTACGCATACCTAAGTAGCTGGACCAAGTTTGGGTTCGCCAATATGCGAACGGGTATGCATACCATCCAAACTCAGTTAAATCCCTGAACTTTAAATGCACGCCAGTACGCATACAGGTATGCATACTGAGTTCCCGGATTTTCATAAACCAACCAGTACACATACGGGTATGCATACTATGGTTCCCAGACTTGGAATATCTTGCAACAGTTAGCATACAAGTACGCATACTGTGTTATATCCAATCATGGTTATTTGTTCTAAACTCCCATTTCAATCATTTAAACATTCTTAGAAGACGACAATAGCTGTCTCACACAAACTATTAGCTTCAACGCAATTTTTAAGTAATCGAATGATCAATACGAAACATTTCGAGTCTACATCAAATGGATGTCTCACACAAATCATGTAAGATGTCACAAGGCGATTTTCACATGATCATCTTTTGACTTTCGTCAAGAATATAAGATGAACTTGGTTAAAGTAAAATCTTACCAACACATATTTCGAGAAATATGTAAGCGAGATAGACTCAGCTCGAAATATCAAATGTGTATAATCGAAGTCTATATAGCTATACGACTTTTGTCTCAATTAGGAGATAGAGTAGATAGACTTTTGAGTGATAGATGAGTTCAAGTCTCCACATACCTTTTGTTGATGAAGTTCCACAAGTTCCCATTGGTAGTTCTTCGTCTTCAATCGATAAACGTCGTGAAGTCTAAAGCTCAACTATAATTTTTATCCTAATCCGATACTTAGGTATAAGTAGACTAGAAATCAAGACTTATAGTTTTGGAAACTAAACTTGACAACAAGCTTGAGATAGAAACGCTTGCGAGTTCGACCGAGCAGTGCTCTAACAATCTCCCCCTTTGAAAATTTTAATGACAAAAATATCAATATATATGGATTACAAAATAAATAAACTTTGTAGCTTCTCATCCAAATGCTAGATTTCCTTGGTTCTTCAACATTACTCGAAATCTTTGACACTTCCAAGTACTCAAGTGATTCTTAACGTGTTCAACTCAGCATCATAGTTTTTGAAGATCTGTAGCTATGATTGAAAACAGTAGCTCTCAATCATTGTTATACAGTGTCATAGTATTATTACACAATATCAAAGCCCAATTGTATCACAACTTTGACTATAATATATACTATGGTGATATGTACCATCTCCCCCTTAGTCAATACTTCATCTCACATGAAAACTTCTCCCTCTTACATAATGATCTGTAAACCACATGTATTTTTAGTGTGAACTACACATTAATTCTCCCCCTTTTTGTCAATATAAATTGGCAAAGGTACGGAAATAGTGGGATCATAATGAAATTCTCATAGAGATACTTCATGACTAAAAGAGAACATATAAACTTTGTTTCGATGATTTCACATAGTCAAAATTTAGTGTATTCATCAAGGAGTTTATAAAGATACATGAAACTGCTATAATATTCCACAGCCGCACTACCCACAATGATTTGGCAATTAAGCAAAAGTTCAATTAAGAATTTTCCCCCACAAAATGTCATTCTCGAAAAAACAAGAGCGACTTTACTTTTGCAAAAAAAGAAGTATTTCTTTGGACATTAAAAAACTACATGAGACATGAATTTTTATCCAGTAAACTCAATTAAATTAACCACAAGAGAACCCATGATTAATTTAATAGGAAATGAAAATGCGGGGGTCTAACAACCACACCCAACAATTCGTTTGGAAATCTGAGATGACTTACTCCAATACACTTTGTAGGAGAAGAATCTCGCAACAACAACACTCTTGCAAGGATTTCTGCCAAACATGGCAAGTGTCGCAAATAATTATAAGAAATGACGAAATATGTGAAGATTTTATCATTACTCGCAAGAATAAGGTGATAGTTCGCAAGAAATGTAGCAAGAAGGAAGAATCCTGCGAGACATGGAGAGACTTGAGGGAAATGTAACAGAAACTTGAGAGAAATGAAGAAAGCTTGCGAAAGATATTACCGCAGAACTCAGATCCGAAATTAAGGAAAAGCTTAGCTGTAAATGAGCTGTCATGAGATGTCATCCACTATGTAATTACCTATATAAAGAAGAGAGAAGGAGAGAGAAAGGGGGGGATACTTTTAGGAAGAGAGAGAAAGATATTTTGCAGAGAGAGATTTTTAGAGAGAGAAAATGTATTTTCTTTATCATCTTCTTCCCCAAAACTAGATCTAGAATTCTTCCAAGAACTCCATTAATGGAGATTGTAAATGTAAATTGATGTAGCTACAAATTATCATAGTGAAGAACCGTGGATGTAGATCACATTGATCGAACCACGTAAAAAATCTTGGTGTCCATTTATAATTTTAGTATTTTTATCACCATTTTTATATTTAGATCTAGAAATTGTTATCAAGATATGATAAGGGGTGTGTTGTAGGTTTTCCTGCAATTACATTTTAGCGCTAGAAACATGGACTGCTAATCGTTGGATAGAAGAAGATTCAAAGAAATTAATTATTGAGAAGTTGGATCTGTAAAATTCAAGGATAACGGAGTAATACAAACAGTAGATGAAGGGAAAGAGAGGCTGACAAACAGTAGCAGATCTAAATCGCATTAAGTATTTTAGTTTTCAGGATATAAGTTGGCTACTGATGTTGATGTCCTACGGGAATCTATGAACTTTAATGGAAGAAATGGAGATGAAGAAAAAGTAGAAAAGAGAAACCAACCAAAGTCTTCATCAACAAATCAGGACAAATCTTTACCCTATTTCTTTTATACTCTGTTCGTACGTTTAGATCTGGGAATGTTAAAGAAATTTTTTGAAAAAGAATTCTTTAAAAACAATCCTCTTTTCCTACAGAAATTAGATTTTTCACAAACATATTAGTCTGAAATCAATTGCAATTGCAGATACATCACCAGCGAGTCTTTGATGATAAACTTGTTTAATGAGTTTCGAAAATATAGATTATTGCGATTTAAAAATGAGTCGAAGATTTTTCATCTATGATTTTCACATTTCATTTACGCATTAGCTTAAAGGTTTTCTAATTTGCCCATCTGATCATTGTTTTGATACTTGCGAGGACAAAAATTCGCAGGATAGACTTGTTAGTGATGAACGAACCATCATTATAATGTAAAAAAGAAGAGCACGTGCATTTCAACGCCATATAGCAACATCAAAATTAATAATGAAAATAACTACTTGCGAAATAATCAAAATGAGGGCAGCAAAGAAAAAGAAGTACGGTCATTACCTGGCAAACAAAAGAGATTCTGCGGTGTTGGTTTTCGCCTCATCAGGTAACTAAAGAAGCAGAATTTCTTAGAAAGGAGCAAAGAAGACAATGAAGATATCAATCCATTAGACATGGCGGAGAGGGAGCTGCGATAATTTATGAAAAAAGAAGAAACCCGGTACAAAGAAGAACAGTTACGCAGGAGTTTATAATTGAGAACCAATGGATCTCTAAAATGATGAGTACTCACAGGGGCAGCGATGCTTCACAGCAAAATTTTACATCTTGCGATCCATTAGACATGCTTCATATTTTCAGCCCACAACTCAAAATGAAATGGAGTTTCTACTTTCTATGGTCCGTCCTTGGGTGAACTGACAATAAATTTGAAGAAAGAGGGGTTGTTAAGCGTTTGCTTCTGATATTTTCTCATGCGTAACTTTGATCAGTTCTTGAGAGTGGAATACTAGACTATAGTACTTGTTATGGGGATAGAGGAGAACAAAGATTTGTTGAAAGGGGATGATTGGAAGAATGTAGGTGGTGATGTGACTGACGCTAGTTCTGCTGTTATACCAGACAAGTTCCTGAGTATTATTTTCTCCCTCAAAGACCTTTATCGGTTATCCTTCCTTTCTATGGGGCACGTATTGCTGTGGGAATTGGTACTTAGATGTTGATTGAAGACTGGATTAATAAGAAAATTAAAGAAAGAAGACAAATTCTCACCACCCATTAATTCTTACAACACGAAATTTTGGGAAAGTTAACTAGCGAACCATTAAGTCTAGAGAAGTTAACTCGCAACATAGAGGAATGAGATAACTTGATTTCCTTGACTCTAATGATATTACGCAGGTGTTAACTCGCAGGATATCGTAATTCAGAAGGTGAAGGAAAAGAAAGACGCACACAGGAGAAGAAGAAGAGCAGAAAAAGACAAAGTTTGTGTAAAGAGCGATTACATTAGGATATATTTTGCGAAGCTTACTACCTTAACACAAACAGCGGTTCGCAAAGGTGGTTTGAGTTGTAGAAAACAAGATATAGGCCACGGGTTCGAGTCTTCATAATCACGTAGAATTTTTTGTTTTTTCTCGCAAATGTTTACATCCTAAGCATTTCCTTCGCAGAAGTTCACCATGCAGATATTTGCAGCATGAACCAATATTTCCTAAAAACCAAGGCTTCAGTTTACTTTGCATATTACTTCGCAGATATCTTATTTTCAAATACCCGCCTGAAGTAACCAACAAGACCAATTCACTTATGCCCATTAAAAGTAAGCCAAGCTATTTCACGCAGGCGATTGAGTAGCGAGCAAGTGAAATCCAATTTCCGCAGGATGCTTTTATTTCACATAAGAAGAATTCGCCAAGAATGGTTATAGGCAGGAATTTGGTATTTCATTACTTCGCAAGATCTTTCGTTCTCTCGCAAGAAGAAAATGGGAGATTACTTCGCAAACATATTTCACAAAAAATGGTTAGAAATGTTGGTATGGCCCAACATTATACAAGAGGAAGATCAAGAGTTAATTTTGCAAGACTTCATTTCTCATTTCTTCTCAATTTTCAAGCAAATCATATACTTCCCAAGAGACAACAGCAAGCCGCAAAAGATAAGTACCATTTCCTTGAATATTTTATCTATGATTTTTGCGAGAAATATTTTTGATTTTATTTATCAAAAGCGATATATAATCGCAAGATTTCTAAAATTTCTAAGATTTCAAAACATTTCAAAGATTTTTTAGATTGCGATACAATCGCAAGATTCAAAAAAAGAATTCATCGCAAAAATTTAAAGATCTCAAAATATTTCAAAGATTTCAAAGTTACAAAAACAAAAAACAAAAAAAAATTATATATTTCTATAAAACATTTTTGATTTAAAGACGCGATATAATCGCAAGATTTCAAAGAAGATTTCTAAGATTTCAAAATATTTTACAGAGAATTTACTTCAAAAATGATATTATGAGAATGAAAGAAGAAATGACAGAAATGAAAATGAAAGAAAGAATGAATGAAGAAAGAAATAATGAAGAAATGCGAATAAAATTTCGCAAGAGAGAAATGCAAATGCATAAGACGGGCGCAAATCGCCTAAAAACACATAAGAATGGGACGAACCTTTATGGCGTACACCCTAGTTCGCGGATTCTATTCCGTAAGAGGCAATGTCCTTAAAGTGCGTCATAAAGGGGGTATCTCTTTGCATGACTATGGGAAAGGCTATACTGCTGCTGGAACCTAGTCATGGAGATTTGGGATTATAGAAAGTCCATCCAGGAGAGATAACTTGGATTCCCAACTTTATAAGGTTATACCCTGGTTGGGCGCCCGAGAGTTTCTCTTAAGGAATGCAAAGTATGATCAAGGCGCCGAGGTACACGGTTGAGCTGTGGGTGCCCGGGACGGATGAACCTACCCTGTCCATCCATGGCAAGTCTTGGCTTACGATGTGTTCGGCCCGAAGAAAACCCCTCTAGGTTGTAGTCTCGTAACTATAAGCCATATATGCATAAAGGATAAGAGGCTACGAAAACAACTGGTTGTTTCTAGAACCGGATGGGAGGAGCTAGTCTTGTATGGCATAAGTACGTCTCCTTGAAGGGGCAACCAGGGGGAGAGATAAGGGTGATACCCTCCATTAGGGAGCTGCGTATCAAAAAAGACGGCAATGTCATGGGACTTTATATTCGCAAGAATATATAGGCCCGTCATATTGTCGCGTGACACAGACGGCAATGTCATGGGACTTTATATTCGCAAGAATATTTAGGCTCGTCATATTGTCGCGTAACAGGCCAAAAATCCTTAAGAGAAATGTTAAGATGAGATCAATGGGTTTTTGCGATAAGACTAATGTTAAGATGAGATCAATGATAAGAGGAGATGAGATCAATGTTAAGAGGATATAAATCGCAAAGACGGCAATGTCATATGTCTTAAAGAGCAAGGAGAAAGATTAATCTCACAAGATGGCTTAGACTTATCATATTGTCGCAGAGATCAAAATAAATGATAAGACAAGATCAATGGATTATTACATGAAAATGTAAGAATGTCCTGCGATCTTGTCGCAGATAAGTGGCATAATAAGACCTTTAACTAAGAAGGCAAAATAAGACCACAAGAGAGGTTATACCTACAAGCGTATAACATATTTCTAACGACTTTATATTAGTCTTATTTCATTTATCATATTGCAGATCAATAACAAGAGGCAAGTATGGGAATGCATAGAATGGAAATTACAATTTGTCGCAGAAAATAGTCGCAAGAAAGAAAGAGAGAAGTACACAAGTTTTACAAAAAGAAGATCCAAAAGAGAAAATAAGACCACTAGAGAGAACGCAAGTAAACTTGCGAAGATGATTATATTGCAGGAATAAATGGTGGAGAAAATAACAATGGGATACAATGAGCCTGAAAAATGAGGCACAAGAGAATAAACTTGCGAGAATAAAGAGAAATGCTCACACTAGAGAAAAAGTCAAAGAAGTGGAGAATGGAGGCAATTTAAAGCTACATCAATTTTACCGCGGCAAAATGAGATAAGTAACCCAAACATTATCTATACATTACAATAGATAAGCATTCTCATCATACAAGCATCATACTCGCATCATAAAAGCATTGCATAAGCATTTCATGGCATAAGCATACACATTTCATAACATAATCATTACATAAGTATTATATTCGCACAAAGTATTTTACAAAATTTTACAGAAAGCAAATCCATTCCAGTAATACCGATAAAGACATTTCGCAGACCATTCATAATTCTTCGTAAAGATACATTACCTAATAATTGTAACAACACTTCTAGGCAGATTTGTCTTTAAAGAGCCCTATAAAGTTTAAGGAAAACGAATCGACGTTCACAATGTCACCATCTTCTAATTTCCTGCAAAATACAAAGTATTATTTGTCATCTTTCCATACATGTATCTTCAAACCAAATGTAAACATTGAACTAACATATTCTTTGGTTTATTAGCATGAAAAGAGAGGTAATCTCAGATTCAAGATAAATGATTATATATACCTGGCATCTGAAATTTTGAGGCGAGATGAACTATTCATAATTCACATATTTATTTTATCTCATACACGGAAGCATTGAATACATTGATCAAGTCATTTCAGTTGAAAAGTATTTTGGACATAATCAGTAGCACTATTCTTCATTATGCTAACAACTTGGTCCAATTTCAAGTGGAAAGTGGCATAAATGTTCAAGTTGAATAAAAATCGAGTTGATGTTCTCAAAAAAAAAACCAAGTAGCTTTCATCGCTTCTTACAAAAAATCTTTCTTTAAGTTACTAAACCAATTTAATCAAATTAAGAAATTCATGAGCAATTTCACTAACAAAGACCGGAAAATGTTCTTTATAAAGCAATGAAGTCATTTTATGAATAAGTGCATGAAATTCTTATTTACCTACAATATGTCGCAGGATATCAAGGTTTAGCTATTTACAGATCACATGGCTCCAACGCAACATAAGATTCTAAATTAGGAAACAAAGCACATGAATAAACAAATTCCAACGGATGAATTATAAAAACACGACTTATCGTACGAAAATGTGTACCAATGATCAGAGGCATACTTAGACAAGTATTCTTTCAAATAGAAAATGAATTAAATTAAACAAAATGCTTACCCCCTGGGACATGTAACTTTCAAAGAGGGTTATTCATAATCACGCTACAAATGAAATCTGATTTAAAGTAAAATCAAACTAATTAACCAAAATAAAACCATTGGAACTCATTCATAAACTCGTCGAGAGAGGTCAAAGAGATAAAAGAGAGAGAGGGTAAGTTAAGATTAGAATTAGGGTTAAAGATTCATCCAGAATTTCGCACTAGTGTGTTGCTAATATGAGTTGGAATTGTGATTATTTCAGAAATTAGCAGGGTTATTCATAATCACGCAGACTCATTCATAAACTCGTAGCGCAGAATTGTGCAAAATGTGATTAATTTCTTAAAGTGATTACCACTTGAGGCAGAGGCAAGATAAGAATAGAGACGAAATTTAATCATTCAACATTTTCTCAAGGATTCTCCTTCATAGATAAAGAACAGAGGCAATTATGGATTACTAAGAAAATATTTTATGTTCTTTATCTTCTCGGCAAGAATCATTTCCAAAATGGGCAAGAATTCTCACCAAAAATGAAGAAATAATTTCGCATGAATAGAGGCAATATTTTTCATTCAAGAGCGGATACTTCATATATTTCGAGGATTGAGTACTTCTTATACTTCTTCAAGGATACTTCGCATACTTCATTCTTCATACTTCGTGTACTTCAAAAGATGATACTTCTAATTATTTCTCAAAGCTTCAGAACTTCGCAAAAGAATAGAGGCAAGTATATACTTTTTAAGTTTGGTATTCTTTCGCTAGTTCCTTCGTCAACAAAGATCAGAGACTACTACAACAACGAGTTTTTTCTTAAAGATTGCTCTTCAAGCAATATTCAAGAAAAAAGAGGCAAAATGTAGGAGCAGAATCTCGCAACAACAACGCTCTTGCAAGGATTTCTTCCACACATTGCAAGTGTCGCAAATAATTATAAGGAATAACGAAATATGTGAAGATTTTATCATTACTCGCAAGAATAAGGTGATAGTTCGCAAGAAATGTAGCAAGAAGGAAGAATCCTGCGAGACATGGAGAGACTTGAGGGAAATGTAACAGAAACTTGAGAGAAATGAAGAAAGCTTGCGAAAGATATTACCGCAGAACTCAGATCCGAAATTAAGGGAAAGCTTAGCTGTAAATGAGCTGTCATGAGCTGTCATCCACTATGTAATTACCTATATAAAGAAGAGAGCAGGAGAGAGAAGGGGGAGATAATTTTAGGAAGAGAGAGAAAGATATTTTGCAGAGAGAGATTTTTAGAGAGAGAAAATGTATTTTCTTTATCATCTTCTTCCCCAAAACTAGATCTAGAATTTTTCCAAGAACTCCATTAATGGAGATTGTAAATGTAAATTGATGTAGCTACAAATTATCATAGTGAAGAACCGTGGATGTAGATCACATTGATCGAACCACGTAAAAAATCTTGGTGTCCATTTATAATTTTAGTATTTTTATCACCATTTTTATATTTAGATCTAGAAATTGTTATCAAGATATGATAAGGGGTGTATTGTAGGTTTTCCTGCAATTACACACTTTCTAGAGAATCAACTAGACAGACAGACTAAATCTAGAGTAAAGTATATCAAAGAGTGTAAATATGTCCAACTCCTAATTCAATCCGCAGTCAGTAAATAGAAATCTGCTAGCCCAATTGAATATAAGAGGAGTTACTTGAACGGTACCAAATACCAATGTTCAAGTGTCAATCAATGTAAATCAACAACCAAAGGTTGGATATTCTAATTGATTGATCTTAACGCACAACCTGTGATATTTCAATTATATAACAAAATATAATGCGAAAAAGAAATAACATAGACACCAGAATTTTGTTAACGAAGAAACTGAAAATGAAGAAAAACCCCGGGACCTAGTCCAGTTTGAACACCAAACTATATTAAGCCGCTACAGACTCTAGCCAACTACAAATTAACTTTGGACTGGACTGTAGTTAAACCCTAATCAATCTCACACTGATTCAAGGTACAGCTACGCTCCTTACATCACTGATCCCAGCAGGTTACTACGCACTTGATTCCCTTAGATGATCTCACCCACAACTAAGAGTTGCTACGACCCAAAGTCGAAGACTTGATAAAAAAATCTTTATCACACAGAAAAGTCTATAGAATTGAATAAATCTGTCTCCCATAGAAATACGTTTTTGTTCCGTATTTTGATAAATCAAGGTGAACATGAACCAATTGATAAACAAGACTTATATTCCCGAAAAACAACCTAGTATTATCAATCATCTCATAATAAAATTAATCGACTAGCGAAACAAGTTGTCGTGGAATCACAAACGATGACATGAAGGTATTTGTGACTACTTTTCTAGCTTTCCTATCGGAGATATAAAATCTCGAGTCAATTATTGCAATTGAACTCAACACGATGGAAACAACAAGATCAGAACACGCAACTACAAAGAGAATAGTTGGGTCTGGATTCACAATCCCAATGAAGTCTTCAAGTCGTTAATCTGTAGGGTCTCGAGAAGAAACCTAAGTTTAAAGGAGAAGCGACTCTATTTATGTAACTAGTAACACACATGAGGCGTGGGGATTAGGTTTCCCAGTTGCTAGAGTTCTCCTTTATGTAGTTTTCAAATCAGGTTTTGCAATCCAAGTTACCTTGGTAACAAAGCATTCAATAATCACCGTTAGATGAAAAACATAATTCCACCAAGCTAATATCTTTCAACCATTAGATCGAACTTAGGTTGTTACACACAAATGAAATGTACCTCATTTAGGTTTATATAACCGTACCCAAAAATGTACACCATGTTGGTTCACAAATAATTAACTGAGGTTAGCCACATGATTACTCTCATATCAACCTTATTCATCTTAAACATAAATAGTTCAAATGACTCAAATGAAACTAGTTAAAGAGTTGTTCAATTGATATATTCTCATATATTTATACAAGAACACAATTGAAGGAAAATTAGTTTGATTCGCTCGAATCAATACATGAACATTATATCCACGGTTTGCAAAGATTGCATTCCTTATTGATAAATGTTGGGTATTTTAATAAAGTGCCACACTACCAATTAGGTGTTCAAGAAAATGCCACCATTTTTTTTTCAGATTTTATAAAATGCCACACTCTTCACTTTTTCCGTTACGTTTTTTTTTAGAAAACAGTTATCTAGCGTTAGTATCCGTTAGTGCTTACGTGGCATTAAATCAGCAGCTTAAAATAACGTTGAAGCCCCTGAATCAGTTAACTGGAACGAGTTAACCAGTGATTGAGCACCGAGTTAACTCGCGACTCGGAGCACGTGAAAAAACGTGCAATATTTGATAACGATCGGAATACACGTGGAACGAATCTAAGAGAAAAAAAATCGGCGATCCATATTTTACCCCTCATTTTATAACGGTCATGTTCAGGTCATATTCATCATTTTCAAGCTGTATATATAGAAGTGAAGAACCCAAACCCTTCTTTACTCAATTTCTTACAGAAGTTCATCACACTAGCTTTTCAATCACACATAAAAATGAGCAAAAGAGTGATCCACTCTTCAAGTAGTAACAGTTGCAGTAGTAGTAGCAAGAGCACCAGCAGCAACAAAGTTTGACAGAAAACTTCCCTAGATCTATGTTCAACATGTGAACAAGGAAGTCATGAGTCCAAGGTTTGTCCCTGTATGTATTCTAGATGCAAGCATATACCTTGTAATGGTATAAGACAACTACTAAGATCAAACACAAGAGAAATAGATGGAGAAATATTCTTTAAGTGTTCACCTACTTTGAATGGTTTGATTCTGCCATTGATCCACTCAAATCCAAGATCATCAAGCTACCTAAAGAGATATATTGTTATGCTTGTGGAGAAGAGAGCCATTGCTACAAAGAATGCCCCCTGCATAAACAAGAATGCTACAAAGAACAATAAAAATCATCAATGCATCTGAGAATATGTAAAAATGAACACAACAAAAACATTGCTTACCTGATCTGCACAGATTTTGAAGCTTTTAGATGGGTTTCAGACCACCTTTTCATTGCTGCACAAAATAGGGTTATCTATTCAAGTTTCAATCTCAATGCTATATGTAAGGAACATGAAAAGACAATTAACATGTAATTTGAAAATTAGTTCTTAACTAATATCATTCCCATTCATAAAGTAAGATTATCCATCAAAATAAAACTGATTTCTGGTACATATACATGTCCAGGATAGAATCAGTGTCTAAAGCAGCCAAAAAAAAAAAAAAACTAACCAACACATGTATACTTGTCCACAATCTAACACAAATAAACACACTTCTACTTCCTAGTCTTCTTAGCCTTGGTTTTTTTTTCCTTTGTGACAGAGAGATTTTGGCTGACAGATCCAATACCAACAAAGTTCTGACTGACATTTTGATTATCTTGTGTAGATACCTGAGTGTTAGGTCCTGCTGGTGTTCTTGCTTGAGTGCTAGGACCTGTCGATGACTCACCAACAAATGATGATGTACCTCTGGATATGTTCACCTTGGCTTTACCCCTTGTAGTGCTACTTTCAGGCTGATCTCTACTAGTGAAGGTGCAGTTTGCAGCATCATACTCCGTGCTTGGCTTGAATCCAGTTTGGTTTTTACCAAAATCACCACCAGCACATGTTCTCTTGTTATAACCAACAGTAGATCCACATTTTCCACACTTCATTTTCTTCACCGCAGTTTCAGGTTCATCATAACTTCTCTTCCTATTCTTTGCTGGTCTTCCAGTTTTTCTCTGATAAGGAGGAGGGTTCAAGTTGATGTTCATGGTTGGCTTCCCGAAGAAGAGAAAAGAAATGAGAAAGTTAAAGTAATGAAACCCTAAAGGGTTTGATTCTTAAATAGGGAAAAGAAAAAAATAAATATATAATATCTTCAAAAGTAAATGCACCACATTCAATAAAGAATCTACCTTATCTTCCCAGTCCCATTCAGTTATGTCTTCTAATGGTGTGATAGCATCTGCATATGTGGCCCTATAATATTCCACAAAATTGTAAGGAGCACAATAACTATTCAACCAATAAAACAAAGTTGTGTCAGTGTACTAGGAACAATAAATAATACAAACCACTTACAAAAACAAAAGTAAATGAATACTACACAAAAGTAATTGAATAACCACTTACTCTTTCCAGTTTGGCCTGAGCAGTTTCAATGCACATACAACATGTTGACAAGGGAATCCCCTTAGCTGCCATTGCAAACAAGTGCATTGTTTGTCTACAATATTCACTGTGAATATTTTCTTAGTGATAACATTAGTTACCAAATAAACTTGTCCAACCAAACTTCCTTCTGTATCAAACTTTCCAACCAAGTCAAGCATCTTATTTATCAATTTAACAACAGCAGGGACCAAACCATTTTCATTCCACTTAGAAGATTCTTCCCTTCTCTTAAATAACAAACCCATGACTAACTGACCATACATCATGCCTAGTTGGATAATAGGTTTATCTCTTATATTAGAAGCCATGGAATTAAAAGACTCATAGAAATTGTTATTCATATGCTCACAACAGCTAAGGGGATCAAAATACGCCCTAGACCTAGTACTTGGATCTTCTTTCCTAAGATATTCACCAGCCTCAGCATTTTCTTTGCATATACTGTTAAAGTGCTCCTATATTGAAAAACAATCACAATTTTATATATA
Source organism: Papaver bracteatum (assembly GCA_023529315.1). Taxonomy (NCBI): domain Eukaryota; kingdom Viridiplantae; phylum Streptophyta; class Magnoliopsida; order Ranunculales; family Papaveraceae; genus Papaver; species Papaver bracteatum. The sequence continues at coordinate 187,486 of JAJJWX010001289.1, forward strand.
ACCTACAAACTAACAATCAAGAAACATATGGTATTTTTCACAAAAGATGCACAAACTTTGAAATGCTTTTCTTTGTAAGCTTTGCATGCATTCCACAATGAGTTGTGCAAGGTTGGTGCCTTGTAGTACTTCTTGAATTTCTTGTATAAGTGCCTGCATATGCAAATGAAGAGTTAGTACTTCTTCAAGTTCTTGAACCATAGAAAAACATATACAAGGACTAAACTTAATTACCTGAAACAATATGTAACTCTTGCACCAGGGAAAACCTTAGGAACAACTTCCAACAAGCCTTTTTGCCTATAAGAAATAAAGGTAATTTTGCCAGCATGATGTGCATTGATTGCTGGGGCCAAATCCTTGAGGAACCCAGTCCAGTTCTACTTAGTTTCACTCTGACATACCTTAATGCCTAATGGCACAAGATTATTCTGACCATCAAGTGTTGTTACCGCCATTAGAACACCACCACTCTTTCCAGTTAGATGGCATGCATCTAACCCTATGAATGGTCTTCCTGCTTTCTGAAATCCTCTCATTGGTGCAGAAAATGAAATAATCATGCTCATGAATGTCTTATCTGCACATTAAGTAACCAAACTATGTAACTAAATGAGCATAAATTACAAATAAACAAAGGGGATAGCATAAATAAGATGTACTGAACATAATGTATACCTTTTTTTCCCATAAGTGTATTAGCAACAGACCCTGGATTAGTATGAGCCACCATTGCACAAAAGATGGGTACATCCTTGTAGATGTCTTCATAATTACCAAACAGATCTTCTAAAAGAAGATTTCTTGCCTTCCATGCACAAATATATGGTATATTTATGTTATGAGTAACAAAAAAATCTCTTGCTATATGTCTAGGCTTTGGAATTAAGGCCCCAGTTGTATCCTTTAACTTATCATGTACCACCTCTTTTACCAACTCAGGATTGGAATATCTGTTAAAACTCTTTGGATTTCCAACACAAGTATGTTCTAGATTAACCTTCCTAACAATAAAAGTTGGATCATGCCTTTTTATGCTAGCATTTACAAACCATTGACAGCCATACTCTTCCCTAAACCTACATATGACTCTTAATCTAGTTTTGTCACTCTTGTAAACCTTGTACTGATAATTATTTTTTACACAATAACCCCTAATATGTTTCTTAAATACCTTCTTGTTATTGAAAGCATACTTTACCTCAATCTTAGTAGGATCAACAGGAGCCACCTCTTCTTCAATAGGGAATAAAGTTTCTTCTTCTTCATCACTGTGCATATTGAAGTCTTCTTTCCATTTCTTGTAATCAAACTTTGGTTTGCCATCCAACACAAGTACGTCTTCAGTACAATAATTAATACCATTACTCCCACCATCAACTGTAATTAACAAACAACATCAAAGTGTTAGTATATTTAAATAAAGGGGAAATAGACATTAAATTATAAATATTAAAGGGTTAATACTTCCATACCTTCTTCATTATCTTCTTCACTGCTGCTTGAATCAGTGCTTTCATCTCCAACTTTATATGTCTTGACAATATCTTCATAATTAATATCATCCTCTTCATCACTGTTATATATTTTGTGGAGAATTTGAGTCTTCAATGGGGTGACATTCATCCACAATAATGTTCTCTAGTACCACATTCTCCTCCTCGTCTTCACTGCTGACCCCTGCATCATTGTTGTTGACTGCATCAACCCAGTAATCATGGTTAAAGTTTTCAGTCACTTGAATTGGTACACTTCTAGAACACACAACACTGGCTTGACTAACGCAAGAATAACCCCGAGATTCCACTTCATTTAACAGATCCACAAATAATTTCCTAGATACTCCATTTGAGTTTTCAACCTTTGACTGAGATTCCAACCTTGGTGATCTCCTTACAGTCTTTTCTGGTGATCTCCTTACAGACTTTTCCTTTGAAACTGGATTTTTAGCAATCCTCTTATGGGACTTCTTTGGAGTCTCATCATTAACAATCACTGGTTGTTCCATTGCAGCCTCAATAAAGTCATTGTCATTCCCAATTTCAGAATTTGATATATTCAAATGTAAACATAAAAATCCTTTATCATCAAGTACTTCATGCTCCCAAAACTTAAACAAGTCCTCATTACTATCCATAATCTCAGGAAAACAAGGTTCTATCATCCAATATAAACTAGAAAATTCATTTTCAGAAAGGCGCAATTTAACGCAACATCTGCTCAAATTCCTTGAGGTCAATTTTTTCTCTATCCATGTGAGGGAAGAACAAAGTTATACTATTGTCCATAACCAACACGCTGATGTCTCTATATGGATAATATGTTTCATCACTGCATCATAAGTAAACAAATAAAATAAACTTCAGTAAACCCCCAAATTTCTAAGACTGAAATCCAACAATTTAAACCCTAATCATACAAATTCCCAAAATTTAAACACTAATATCTCAAATCCAACATTTTAAACCCTAATCATACAAAACCCCCAAATTTAAGCCCTACTTACATTACATATCAGGATTAAAAACCACAATTAAAAAAAAAATTCAAAAATTGAACTCATGCTTTGATTCACTATGAACTTTACTGAAACAATCAAACCCTAATTAAAAATTACAGAAAAATTTCAGAGAAAATTAAACCCTAATTAAAAATCAGAAAACAATCAAACCAAACATCAACTCATGCTTCTATTCAAAACCCTAACATACAACAACATCGATTTAAGTAACAAAATGAAAAGAAGAGAAAAAGATTATGAAAAAAGAGATGGGTTTCTTCAGAAATTGAGAATAACGAAGTTAGGGTTTTAGTAAAACATACAACTGGTTGTTCTTCCCTTTCTTCTTCTTCTTCTTCTTCATATTGAACTTTACCGAAACCCTTTACTTAGATTCACAATCTAAACCAAATACCTTTGTAGAACCCTAGTTTTCTCTAACCTAAGCTTCTCCGCTGGTAAACAGAGACACGGAGAGAACGAAATGAAAAATGAGAAAGTAAAAGCCTTGGTGTGGTTTCATTTCCATGAAGAATAGGATAGTAAATAAACACATGACACGTGTAGTTATCTCGTGAAGATAATCTTGAGCCGTCGATATATAGACAGGTGTAAGAATCTTGACCTGGTCAGGAAATTTTGACCAATTAGGTGGGTCTAGACGGAAACACTAACAGTTGTGGCATTTTATAAAATCTGAAAAAAAAACGGTGGAATTTTCTTAAATACCTAATTGGAAGTGTGGCAGTTTGTTAAAATTCCCATAAATGTTTAAGTTCATGTACACATCCGATTTTAGAAAGTAACCACTTAAGTACGCGTACTTAAGTAATCGGTTTTGTGAGTTTGGTTTTTCAAACTCAGCAGAAATTCACGGACGTGAACTTTCCGCCAGTACACGTACGGGTACGCGTACTTAGGTAACTGAATGAGTTGGTTTTTAAATCCAACATCAGAAAAAATTCACGAACGTGAACTTCCGCCAGTATGCGTATGGGTACGCATACTTATCCAGTCTCCTCCAACCATTTTGTATACACACAAGTATGCATACTTTAGGTTCCCGGTTTTGGAATTATACACAAATGTGCAAACCCACAATATGCTTATATCCAAAGAAGGTTACAAGATTCTAAACTCTTTATTTCAATCATTGAAACATTCTTCTATAATTACAATAGCCGTTTTCACACACTATTAGCATCAAAGAAATTTTCAAGATATTGAAATAATCATTATCGAAACATTCCAAGTCTTACACCAAATGATTGTATCACACAAACCATGTACGATGTTACTCGGTAATTATCTCATGATATAAGATAAATTTGGTCGAAGCGAAAGCTTACCAACACATATTTCAAGAAATATGTAAGCGAGATATACTCGGCTCAAAAATCTCAAATGTGTATACAGAAATTATATCGTAATACGACTTATTCTCAATATAAGAGATAGAGTATAAATAGACTTTCCAAGTGATAGATGAGTTTAAGTCTCCACATACCTTTTGTCGATGAAGTTCCATAAGCGCTCCTTAGTAGTTCTTCGTCTTCAAGTGATAAACGTCGTGAAGTCTAAGCTTAACTACACAAACTATATCCTAGTCCGAGACATCTATAAATAAGCTAGAAATCAAGACTTATAGTTTTGATTACTAAAATTAAAAAACATGCTTGAGATAGCAACGCATGAGATTTAGACCGAGCAGCGCTCCAACAATCTTCCCCTCTGTCAATTTTAGTGACAAAACTATCAATACATATGGATTACAAAATAAATAAAAATTATAGCTTCTCATCCACATGCTTGATCTCCTTGGCATCTTCAACATGACTCAAAATCTTCGTCCCTTCCAAGTATTACAATGATCCCAAAGGTTGTAAGTTTAGCACCATCGTTAGTTGAAGATCTGAGGCGATAACAATGAGAAAACAAATGCTCTCAATCATTGTTATACAATGTCATAGTATTATTATGGTGATATGTATCACTCCCCCTTAGTCAATACTTTATCTCAACATGAAAACCACTCCCCCTTACATAATGATCTGTAAACCATATGTATTTGTAGTATCATACTACACAATAACTATCCCCCTTTTGTCAATATAAATTGGCAAAGGTATGAAAACTAGTGGGACCCTTATGAAATTTTCATAGAGATACTTCATGACCAAAAGATAATACCATATCAACTTATTTAGATTCTATCATAAAGCCGAAGCTAAATGCATTCATCAAGGAGTTTAAAGATACAAGATAACCCCTATAATATTCCACAGCCGTACTCCACACAAAGATTTGGAAATTAAGCACAAGTTCAAAAGAACTCTCCTCCATAAAATGTCATTCCCGAAAGAACAACAAAGGCGACCTTACTTTCACAAGAAAATAAGGATTTCTTTGGACATAACCAAATCACATGAAAACATGAATCCAAAGTATTCAATTGAATTAACCACAAGAGAATCCATGGTTAATCCAATTTATGCACAACTAAATTAAACACAAGACAACCCATTATTAATTCATTCGGAATACACAACTAAATTAACCGCAAGAAAGTGATCAATTCAATTGGTCATGCTCGTCATAAGAGAAGTTACGGAGCAACAACTAAACTGAACATAAGAGAATGATCAATTCAATTGGTCATGCTCAACATAAGAAAACTTATGGAGCAACACAGTATATACACAAGAATGTGGATCTGAGATTGACCAAATACTGCGAAATATACAAGGATTTATTCTATTTTCCATCACTATTTGTACAATGACATATAATAAACTTAATCCTTGTAAACAAAAGTTTTATCCTTTCTTCCATCAAAATAATGACATAAAAGGCTTTAACTTTTGCAATGTCAAAAGTTCATTCTATCTTCTATCAATACTTTCATACCGACATAATAGAGATAACTTTTGAACAAGTATGGGACAGTCACAGGTTCGCGGACGTAAACAACATATCCCATAACAATTTGTAATGTACAAAATCATAAAGATTAAAATTGAAAAAATCATCTTCCAAAAGACTTAGAGTTTAAATAAATAAATCTAAAAACGATGAAGATGAAAATCGTTGGGCATAGCTATGTGTACTCACAATAATGGTTATTCCAAACTCTAGTTATTCTTCTAAAAACATAAAAACAAGATTTACTAGATATACTAAAAAATAACTCTAAAAACAAAGATCAATCACAAGTAATAATCATAGTTCCGGTACGGAAGCTTCACTGGTTCCAAGACCTTCAAGCTTGTGACTAACTGAATCAACTGCGTCTTCGGAGAAGATATCCTCATTCAGAAGATCCTTAACTTGTGACTTCATGAGAACAAGTTCGGAATCAACCTTTTTCAACTTATTTCGTAACAAGTTAAGATCCTTTTCAGAGTTCTCGAGCTTCAGTTGAGTCTTCCCAAGATCAGTGAGAAAACCATGAACAACTTCAGCAGAGACCATCTAAGCATTTTCTCGATCTTGGTGAGAAAACACATAATAGCATGAGGTACATGATTCGAATTTGTCAGACTTAACAAGGGTTCTTTTCTTCTTCAAAACAAACTCCAAATAAACCGAATCATCAATCGAATCGGCTGGTAAATCCTAAGAACTTGGAGTAGACCCCATCCTTAAAAGAGCACAACTAAAGTATGCGTACTCTATAGTAGGCTTTGTATTTATAGGTTTCTCAAGAACCATAAATTTAGGGTTTCCAAGTTTGGTCGGTGCCTAGGTGAAAATGGGTACACGCACGTACACAAACTTGCCATTATACCAAGAGGTTGCGAAGAAGATTTGGAAAAAATTTGCTTGGTGAGTAAAAAAAAACTCAGCTCTTAAAAATTGTTCTCACAAGAGAAAAATTTAGAGAACAACAATTTGTCACCCCTTTTTAGAACAAGTAAAACAACATAACAAAATACTCATGCAACAACAAATGTTTGTAAGTGATAAACCGGCTAAAAACGATAAGAGGATAGCTGGAGAATCAAAAACAATTGCCACTGAGTATACCTGATTATATCTCACTTAACCAGGATTTTTGTGAGTAAGAATTCAACCTTGTGATTAATTAGCACAAGTATGAGCCTTGATCTCATTAAATGAACGTCACTTATGGTTAAGCCTCTTTTTCCTGATCTTTGGAGGAAAACCATTATGATGTGAAAAGTTATCATAAAACTTACTATCATCAAAATATGACACATAGTGATGATTCTTACCTAAAGAATTTTGGCCAGGGGGAATTGTCAGCATGTTGAAAATTTGTTTATATCCTTCAATTATCCTTTTTAGGTTCATTTCCATTTTTCCATTGCTTCCTTATTTTGGTACATTTTTCACATCATGAACAACATAATCACCCTTCTTGACAGAAGAATATCTATGAGTCATTCTTCGTCGAAATGGTTTAGGAAGACTGTTATGTGTTTGCACATTTGAGGAACACATTGAACTGACTTTCCTGGTGAGGTACACAAGGTGAGTACTAAACCAATTGGTTTAGACATATGAATGTCAGTTACACCTTTGAGAATTAAATCTACAGTGTGTTAAAGACGAATGATAGAATTGTCATTCAACCTAGAATCCCTCTTTTGTTTACCAATACCTATCGAATCACAAAAGAGACACACTTTCCGATCACCTGAGTGATTAGACACAACATTCTTATCATCATCGTTGGGAGAATTCTTCCTTCCATGTGATGCGTACATTCCTTGATTATAGGAAAACACAAGCACATCTTTTTCAACAGGAAAGGATTTTGGTTTTGCTTCTGAACCAGACAATTTCCCAGCTAAATCAGAAGCAGTTGGTATGGCGGGATCTTTTGAACACTCATGAAATGAGAGTTAACTTAAGAGATGTTCAATTTTCAAAGCATCCTTTTTGAGATTTTCCTCTTGAAGAATATTTAAACAAGAGTCACGCTTACTTAGCATACCAACTATTGACTGTGTTTCAAATAGTTGACATTATCAGCCTGGATTCTAATAAGTTTTAAAATCAATTTAATCTCTTTAGATGCATTCCTTTCAACTTCAGAGTCAGACTCGTCAGCAAGGTAGTCAGGAAAACACTTGTCAAAGTATGTCTATTTCGTTTGAACACAAGGTTCTTCTATATTCGAGATTGAAAAATATTTCTCTTTGATAGACTTTAAGAAAACAAAACTTTTATTTCTGGCGATGCGTTTATCAGAGACAATGTTGTCCATATCATATCGCTACAAACAAAAACTTGTAAGGTATTTAACGTGTTTCCTGATCTGGTACCAATTGAAAATGCAGGGATCTAACAACCGCACATAATATTAGTTTATCAATCTTAGAGGACTTACTCCAATACACTTTCTAGATAATCAACTAGATAGTAAGACTCAATCTAGAGTAAAGTATATCAAATAGAGTAAATATCTCTAACTCTTAATTCAATCCGTAATCAGCAAATAGAAAACTGCGAGCCCAATTGAATATAAGAGGAGTTACTTTAATGGTACCTAAGACCAATGTTCAAGTGTCAATCAATGTAAATCAACAACCAAAGGTTGGATAATCCAATTGATTGATCTTAACACAAAAACTGTGATATTTCAATTATATGAAAAATATAATACGGAAAAGAAATAACAGAGACACCAGAATTTTGTTAACGAGGAAACCGCAAATGCATAAAAAACCCGGGACCTAGTCCAGTATGAACACCATACTATATTAAGCCTCTACAAACTCTAGCCTACTACAAATTAACTTCGGAATGTATGGTAGTTGAACCCTAATCAATCTCACACTGATTCAAGGTACAGTTGCGCTCCTTACGTCTCTGATCCCAACAGGATACTACGCATTTGATTCACTTAGCTGATCTCACCCATAACTAAGAGTTGCTACGACCTAAACTCGAAGACTTGATAAACAAATCTGTTTCACACAGAAAAGTTTAAAGGATTGAATAAATCTGTATCCCATATAAATACCCAAGATTTTTTGTTCTGTATTTTGATAAATCAAGGTGAACAGGAACCAGTTGATAAACCAAACTTATATTCCCATTGAACATCCTGGTATTATGAATCACCTCGCAATAAAATTAATCGACTAGCGAAACAAGTTATTGTGGAATCACAAAAGATGAGACGAAGGTGTTTGTGACTACTTTTCTATCTTTCCCATCGGAGATATAAAATCTCGAGTCAATTATTTTAATGAACTCAACACGATAAAAATAGCAAGATCAGAACACGCAACTACAAAGAGAATAGTTGGGTATGGCTTCACAATCCCAATGAAAGCTTCAAGTCGTTAACCTACAGGGTCTCGAGAAGAAACCTAAGGTTAAAGGAGAATCGACTCTAGTTATGAAACTAGTAACACACAGGAGGTGTGGGGATTAGGTTTCCCAGTTGTTAGAGTTCTCCTTTATGTAGTTTTCAAATCAGGGTTTGCAATCCAACTTACCTTGGTAACGAAGCATTCAATAATCACTGTTAGATGAAAAACATGATTCCACCAAGCTAATATCTTTCAACCGTTAGATCGAACTAAGCTTGTTACACACAAATGAAATGTATCCTCATTTAGGTTTATGTAACCTACACCAGGTTGGTTCACAAATAGTTAACCGAGGTTTGCCATATGATTACTCTCATATCAACCTTATTCATCTTAACCATAACTAGTTCAAATGACTCAAATGAAACTAGTTAAAGAGTTGTTCAATTGCTATATTCTCAAAGATTCATACAAGAACACAATTGAAGCAAAATCGGTTTGATTTACTCGAACCAATACATGAACATTGTATCCACAGTTTCCAAAGATTGTATTTCTTATTGATAAATGTTTAAGTTCATGTACACTACCGATTTTAGAAAGTAACCACTTAAGTACGCATACTTAAGTAACCAGTTTTGTGAGTTTGGTTTTTCAAACTCAGCAGAAATTCACGGACATGAACTTTTCGCTAGTACACGTATGGGTACGCGCAGTTAAGTAACTGAATGAGCTGGTTTTGAAATCCAACATCAGCAGAAATTCATGGACGTGAACTTCCACCAGTATGCGTACGAGTACACATACTTATCCAGTCTCCTCCAACCATTTTGTATACACACAAGTATGCATACTTTATGTTCCCGGTTTTGGACTTATACACAAATGTGCAAACACACAATATGCTTATATCCAAAGAAGGTTACAAGATTCTAAACTCTTTATTTCAATCATTGAAACATTCTTCTATAGTGACATCCGTTTTCACACACTATAAGCATCAAAGCAATTTTCAAGATATTGAAATAATCATTATCGAAACATTCCAAGTTTTACACCAAATGATTGTATCACACAAACCATGTAAGATGTTACTCAGAAATTTTCTCATGATATAAGATGACCCTGGTCAAAGCGAAAGCTTACTAACACATATTTCGAGAAATATGTAAGCGAGATATACTCAGCTCAAAATCTCAAATGTGTATATAAAAAACTATATTGTAATACAACTTATGTCTCAATATAGTAGATAGAGTAGAAATAGACTTTCCAAGTGATAAATGAGTTTAAGTCTCCACATACCTTTTGTCAATGAAGTTCCACAAGCTTTCCTTAGTAGTGCTTCGTCTTCAAGTGATAAACGCCATAAAATCTAAGCTCAACTACACAAACTATATCCTAGTCCGAGACATCTATAAATAGGCTAGAAGTCAAGACTTATTGTTTTGATCACTAAGATTGACAAACATTCTTGAGATAGCAACACATGCGAGTTCGACTGAGCAGTGCTCTAACAGGAAATGCTCAGCATAAGAGAACTTTCGAATCCCTCCAGTACTTTCACATACAAGTGGATCAGGGAAAGATCAATACTGCGGAATATTTAAAGATTCATTCTATTTTTCATCAATATTTGCATAAAGACGTATAATAAACTTAATCTTTGTAATCAAAAGTTCATCATATCTTCCAACAATATTTTCATAATGACATAATAGGCTTAACTTTTGGCATATACATGACAATCATAGTTCACGGACACAAACACACATATCCCATAACAATTTTTGCAATATATAAAACCAATAAAGATTAATACTGCAAAACCATCTTACAAATAAACTTTAGAATATAAATAAATAAATCTAAAAACATTGCAAGATGAAAATCGTTGGAAATAACTATGTGTACTCACAATAATTGCTATTCCAAATCCTAGTTATCCTTCTTAAAACACAAGAATAAATTCTCATAAGAAGTTTCCTAGACAAAATAAAATAACAAGAGATAAAGACTTTAAACATCATCTTCATCATCGGAAACCATCCAAGAGGCTTGAATCCTATCCATATCTTCCTTGATCTCGGGAAACTTAGTGGAAACCACACGTAATTGTTCTTACTTGCATTTTACCTTGGAATTGATCTTAAACACACCCTTGTGAATTTGATGAAGAAGAATCAAGGTGGTAGGATCACAATAACCGTCAAGGGAATCACATCTTTCCCTTTTGCAAGAATTCTCCTTCATACGTTTGAAAGTACAAGGACGAACACGTTTGGGAGTTCCAATGGAATTGCCGATAGGAGTAATAGAATATGCTCGACAAATTTGCTCAATTAAGCAAGGAAAGCCTAACTTATTATTGAATGATGTCATTGAGAGCATTTGAAGAATGATGAATCCACAAATATCAAGACTTTGAGAACCCAATTCAAGGAAATAGACTAACTATGCAAACTCACGGCTCCAACGAGAATTCTCAATTGTGGAGGGACAAAGATTAGATATACCAAGTTTTCTGAAAGACATCAAAGCAAGACTAAGATAATTAGTAGGAAATTTCCCTTTAATCCAATCAACACTCTTTCCATAAAGACCATTAGAAATGGTTTCATAAGATGCTCTTTATTTCCTTGGTCTAGGAACACGAAAATTACCCAAAGGAATTTTGGTAATCCTTGAAATCAACCCTCTATTAATAAGAATCCTATTTATAATGGTCTTGAATTCCATGCCATCAAGATCAACATCATGGATGTTAGCATAGAAGATTCTTGTGAGAGTGTTAAGACCTTCACCAAGACCATTAAATATTTAAATATGCTTCCAAGATTAAATTTTTCAAAACAAATCAAATCTTTTTTATGACCACTAACTATATCCAATTTCTTTTCTAGAATGAAACCAATAGAAGAAATCCTTTCAAATATCTTACTACTAGAATCATTGATAAATTTAATTCTAATAGAATCTTGATTTTGAGGTATAATCATGCTAAAAGATGATGAATCTAAGTTTTTTGAAACCTTGAAATTTCACGTGAGACCTAGAAATAGAGAGTACAAGGAGAAGGAAAAAATTACTTGATATGCTCCTTGAAGATGACGAAAACCCTTAGCCACTTTTGAATCTACAAGGATGAATTTTAATGGAGATGATACATGAACCCTAGAAAAGTTCACGTATGCGGACTAGAGAAGGAAGAAGAAGGGTATGCGTACCAAACTTCTTATATACTCAAAAATGGGCTTGGACCCGTTCATGAAACCGCGATCCGCAAAAGGAAAGTAGGATTTTTTCAACAACCAAGGTTCATACACTGACATAATCAGTACAATGTAGAAAAAAAGTATCGTAGGAAACCTACATCACTTTAATTAACCTTGGGTAGATAAAAAAACTCGTCAAAGAAATTTCTCATATAAAGAGATTAAAAAATAAATTAACCCGTACACAAAAATAATCAAATCGTTACTTGCCCCATCTCAAGTTATATACAAATGGGGTTGATCCAAACTTGTTACCAAGAGGCTAGATGTGCAGAGAGATCCTCATGAAATTTTTCCGGTTGATAACTGTGAGATGTACCAGAAGTATGATCATAGTAATGATGATACTCAGGGTTAATAGAATTTTTTGAATCCCATTTCTTATGACCAGGGAATGAAATTTTTCAACAATTATAACCTATACCGAACTCATCAGAAATGTTTTTATCAATCTCACATGCGTTGGTAGCAAGCATAATTCGTACATCATGAATACATGAATTGACAGGTACATAAATTTTATCAGAAATAATCTTTTCCTAAATCGAATTAAGTTTTTCTAAGAATTTAAAAATGCTTTCAAATGCTCTAAATAGATCTCTGTAAATTGATCCATCACGATAGTATTCCTCAAACAGATTAAGAGTTAATCTAGTGAGATTCCATATCCTTGAGTGTTGACCACGTTTTCTCAAACGATTCTTCTTTGAAAAACTTTTAATTTTTCCTTTAGACTGTTTCTCATCATCTAAGATTTCCAAAATCTTAGATGGAATGTGCTTATCTTGAGAGACCAGAGGTCTTATGGATAATAATCTATGAACAATCTTTAAGGAATTCTGACGTGCGTTACAGATGCCAAGAGAAAGTTTCCTAAAGAAATTTCCCATAGGGACAGACTTTAGAGATCAGTCAATCACAAACTTATTAGGTTTATAATGTTTGCCTGCTCTGATACCAATTGAAAAATCGGGGGTCTAACAACCACACCCAATATTTCACTTGGTAATCTGTATAGTCTAACTCAAATATACTTTCAAGAGAATCAACTAGACAGTCAGACTCAATCATAAGAGAAGTATATCCAAAAGTTATATCTCAATTTCTCAATTCAATCTGCAATCAAACAAATAGGAATTTCCGAGCCCGATTGAATATAAGAAATAACTTGGACGGTATCAAAAACCAATATCCAAGTGTCAATCAATTTGATCAACAACCCAAAGGTCGGATTATCTAATTGATTGAACTATGCACAACCTGTGATATTTCAATTATGTAGAAAATATAATATGGAAAAGAAATAACATAGACACTAGATATTTTTTTTAATGAGGAAACCACAAATGCAGAAAAACCCCGGGACCTAGTCCAGATTTGAACACCTCATTGTATTAAGCTGCTAAAGAGACTATCCTACAACAAGTTAACTTAGGACTGGAATGTAGTTGATCCCTAACCAATCTCACACTAATCAAGGTACAGTCGCGTTCCATACGCCTCTGATTCCCAGCAGGACTCTGCGCACTTGATTCCATAAGCTGATCTCACCCACAACTAAGAATCGCTACGTCCCAAAGTCGAAGACTTGATAAACTAATCTGTCTCACATAGAAAAGTCTATTGAATAGATAAATATGTCTCCCACATAAATACTTAAGAGTTTTGTTCCGTCTTTTGATAAATCAAGGTGAACATGAACCAATTGATACACCGGACTTATATTCCAGAAGAACATCCAAGTAATATCAATCACCTCACAATAATCTTAATCGTATGGTAGCGAAACAAGATATTGTGGAATCACAAACAATGAGACGAAGATGTTTGTGACTAGTTTTTATCTTTCCTATCGGAGATTAAATCTCAAGAAAATATTAGAGAAGATAGTACTCAATACGATAGAAGATGCAAGATCAGACTATGCAACTACAGAGAAATAGTTGGGTCTAGCTTCACAATCCCAATGAATTTTTTAAGTCGTTAATCTACAGGGTTTTGGAAAAACCTAAGGTTAAAAGAGAATCGACTTTAGTCACAACTAGTATCACACATGAGGTGCGGGGATTAGGTTTCCCAGTTGCTAGAGTTCTCCCTTATATAGTCTTCAAATTAGAGTTTGCAATCAGTGTTACCTTGGTAACAAAGCATTTAATATTCATCGTTAGATGAAAAATTGATTAGACTCAAGATAATATCTTTCAACCGTTAGATCGAACTTGGATTGTTACACACAAATAAAAAGTGACTTCATTTAGATATGAGTAACCGTACCTAAACGTGTACACCTTGTTGGATCAACAATAGTTAACCGAAGTTAGACATATGAACACTTTCATACCAACATTATTCATCTTAACCATAACTAGTTCAAATGACTCAAATGAAACTTGTTCTAGAGTTTTTCACTTGTTTATATTCTCATAAAAGTATACAAGACACAATTGAAGCAAAATTTATTTTGATTCACTCGAATCAATTCATGAACATTATAGCCACGGTTTGCAAAAGATTGCATTCCTTATTTTATATATAAATGTATTAGTTCATGAACAAACCGATTTTAGAACATAACCTACTCAAGTATGCAAACGGGTACGTATACCTAAGTGGTCAGACCAAGTTTGGGTTCGCCAGTATGTGAATGGGTATACATATCATCCAAACTCAGTTAAATCCTCGAACTTGAAACTCACGCCAGTACACATACCGGTATGCATACTGAGTTCTCGGACTTTCATAAACCAACCAGTACGCATACGGGTATGCATACTATGGTTCCCGGACTTGGAATGTCTTGCAACAGTTAGCATACAAATACGCATACTGTGCTATATCCAATCATGGTTATTTGTTCTAAACTCCCATTTTAATCATTAAAACATTCTTAGAAGATGACAATAGATGTCTCACACAAACTATTAGCTTCGAAGCAATTTTCAAGTGATCAAATGGTCCACATTAAATGACAGTCTCACACAAATCTTGTAAGATGTTACAAGGCGATTTTCACATGATCATCTTTTGACTTTCGTCGAGAATATAAGATGAACTTGTTTAAAGCAAAAGCTTACCAACACTTATTTTGAGAAATATGTAAGCGAGTTAGACTCAGCTAGAAATATCAAATATGTATAATCGAAATCTATATAGCTATACGACTTTTGTCTCAAATAGGAGATATAGTAGATTGACTTTTGAGTGATAGATGAGTTTAAGTCTCAGCATACCTTTTGTTGATGAAGTTCCACAAGATCCCCTTAGTAGTTCTTTATCTTCAATCGATGAACACCGTGAAGTCTAAAGATCAACTAGACTTTCGATCCTAATTCGAGACTTAGCTATAAGTAGACTAGAAATCAAGACTTATAGTTTTGGCAACTAAACTTGACAACAAACCTGAGATAGCAACGCTTGCGAGTTCGACCGAACAGTGCTCTAACACCGGGTATGTGTACCCTTAAGACAAATTAGAGTTCCGGAACATACATAACTTTTCTAGTATGTGTACAGGGTATGGATACCACACTGGTACCAAAACCGACAATTCTTTTTCAGTACGCATACTAGTTTTCGAACCGTTCCGGGTTCATGAGTTCACTGAATTTTTAAGGTATGCATCCTGGTATGCGTACCACAAAGTTGTTGTCAACATATAGCTACTCCGATACGTGTACTGGGTACATGTACTACGGTTCCGGACCTATAACAGTTTTCCCAGTTTGTAAGACTGGTATGCATACTGTCTTGTATCTGAGAATAATTACTTTTCTCTAAATCAATAAGAAACATTTCCGAATGATAATCTTGAATCATAATTTAGATTACGAACAATAATTTGTCCTTAACCGAAATTCATCCAGTATGAACAAATGTTCATTTGAAATTAATCGACAGGGAAATTACATGTACTTAAACCTTATTCATCAAGTATGAACAAATGTTCATGAAGTATGAACAAATGTTTATTTGAAATTAATCGACAGGGAAAGTACATGTACTTAAACCTTATTTGTGAACATATTTGTCATGGTATATATAACGAGTATGTGTACCCTTAAGGAAAATTATAGATCCATAACATACATAACTTTTATGGCATGTGTACCGGGTATGGATACTATACCAGTTCCAAGGACAATTCTTTTTCAGTTTGCGTACCGTTCCGGGTTCATGAGTTCACTAAATTTTTAAGGTATGCATACTGGTATGCGTACAAAAAAGTTGTCGTCGACATATAGCTACTCCGGCACGTGTACTGGATACATGTACCTTGATTCCGGTCCAATACAAGTTTTCCCAGTTTGTAAGACTGGTATGCATACTGTCTTGTATCCAAAAATAATAGTAGTTCTATATTTATCTCTAAATCAATTAGAAACATTCCCGAATAACATCAATGACACATATCAGTGTTCCAGGATATTTTCGTGTGATAATCTTGAATCGTAATATAGATTATGAAAAATAATTTGTCCTTAACTGAAATTCATCAATTATGAACAAATGTTCATTTGAAATTAATCGACAGGGAAAGTGCGTGTACTTAAACCTTATTCGTGAACATATTTTTCATGGTACATATAACGCGTATGTGTACCCTTAAGACAAATTAGAGTTCCGAAACATACATAACTTTTCCGGTATGTGTACCAGGTATGGATACCATACTGATTCCAAAATTGACAATTCTTTTTCAGTACACGTAATGGTTTGCGTACCGTTCCGGGTTCATGAGTTCGATGACTTTTCAAGGTATGCATATCAAAAAGTTTTTGTCGACATATAGCTAATACGGTACATGTACATGGTACATGTACTACGGTTCCGGACATATAATAGTTTTCCCAGTTTGTAAGACTGGTATGCATATTATCTTGTATCCGAAAATAATAGTAGTTCTATATTTCTCTCTAAATCAATTAGAAACATTCCCGAATAACATCAATGATACACATCATTGTTCCAGGATATTTTCGAATGATAATCTTGAATCATAATTTAGATTACGAACAATAATTTGTCCTTAATAGAAATTCATCAAGTATGAACAAATGTTCATTAAGTTTAGTCATATATATTTCGATGACTAATTACAAGATAAACTAGACTCGAAATTCTTGATATGCTTACGATAGTCTAATTAGTTACGCGACAACATCTCACAGATAGAAAGATGAATATAACTTGAGAAATAAGTGGTTCAGTCTTTAATTACCTTTTGTTGAAGAAGTTCTCCAAAAGCTTCGGTTGATCTTCGCCTTCAAACGGTAGAACACAATGATGACTTTCATGATGCCCGTTTCTTAACTACACTTCTATCCAAATCCGATACTTAACTAATTGTAGACTAGAAATCAAGATATAGTTTTGAAAACTAAATTTGGCAACAAGTTTGAGATAGCAACACTTGTGAGTTCAACCGAGCAATGCTCTAACATTCTTTATATATGTGAGTGTGTGCTTTTAAGTTTTCAAATCTGCAATATGGGTAACTCAATGATGATATGGTTTATCCTAGAATCTATAACCTAACTCTAAAATATTTAGGAAAACTGAACTTCAATCTCTTAAGATAAGTTTTGTCATCTAACATTGAAAATTATTTAGGCTTGACATACCAACGCCTATGATTTCAACCGAGTTGTACTCTAAAAAACTCCTCTTTTGTTAATTTCAATGCCAAAGCATTTTATTTTACCTATGGACTTTGCGGATTTATAATTATTCACATACACCATATAACTTGAATCTTTTTTTTTCTTTAAGCTCTTGAAAATGGCTTCTTTTAAGCTAATGTGTACTTATATTTTAAAGGCTTAAAGCCTAAAGGTTATGTCAAAGTTTAAACCTAAGAAGAAGTTATTTACTACCTACATGCTCAGGTACCTAGGCAAATAAAAAAAAAATCCCCATATCCCGATTTTGACGAGTTCCGAATTCAGGCCACTAGTACCATCACCCAATAACTTTACTGATGTACCATAGTGACATCATCCTTCACAAATAAAGTTAAGAAAAAATGATTTTACTTCTTTATGATATGTTTTTCCCCTCAATCTATACTTTCTCTTCTGTGAGAGTATCATTTATAATTCATTCATTTGTAGGCATTATCAACCGTTACAGGAAATATTTTTTGAATCTCCCATTGTAAGACAATTTTTCCCATTGTAGCACTTATATTATTAAAACCATAAGAAATAAAAAATAAATAAAGAAGTAAAAAAAAATTGTTAGATCAATGCTCGGTTGAACCCACAAGTTTTGTCATCTCAAGCTTGTTGTCAGTATTAGTTGATCAAAACTATATCTTGATTTCTAGTCTACTTAGTCAAGTCTCAGACTAGGTTATAATTTGTTGGTTAAATACCAAACATAACTCTCAAAAACTGAAGATCGACCGAAAACATTTGGAGAACATTTTTTTATCAGGTATGTGAAGACTGGACCATCCTATTTTACTCACTATCTTTCCATTATGTCTTTTGAGACTATATCGTATGACTTTTAGTAGATTTACAAAGAAAAAATATCGAATCAAGCTAGTGTTGTTAAAAATATCGAAATATGATTCAAGCATAAATGTTCGAAGGTATTTAATAATATTAGTTCGAAATAATTTTTTTCAAGAACTAATTTGTGGATCAATTAAAAATCTCCCATACAATTAATTTTATCATTTGGGAATGTTTCAAACATCATAAGAGATAAATTCAGAACTTCTGATATTGTTGCTCAGGGTAGGTTGTCAAACCAGTTTTCCAACCATAGATATCTAAGTTTCATAAATACATGTAAGGTTGGTGAAACCAGTTCGCAAACCATAAGTTAAGTTGGGGACAATTCACAAACCTGATTCACAAGCATGGTGAACTGAATTTTGATGTTTGGTATTAAAAGGTTTAAGGTTGGTGAACCAAATTCGTGAATTGCGTCAATATGAGTTCATAAACCGAGTACGATTGGAGAATCGAGTTCGCAAACATTGTACGCCTGAGTTCTCAATCCGAGTCCCGGTTCACGAACTGTAACACCCTGATCCGTGAACTTTAGCCTTACAGTTCACGAACTGTTTCACCAACAGACCCAGTAGATATTTAGCAAATGCTCAAAGACTTATTTTATAAATATGTTTAGCATTTCTATTACTCTGTTAAATACTACTAAGACATCATTGATCACTAAAGAACTTATGTTCATACATCATGATTAAACTCTTAGGTGTTTAGAATAACATCAATTTTCTTATTGTTCGAAAGGCATATTGGCCAAAACATAACTGTCATTATACACATTTCCGTAACCGGACCATAGTGTATATTCTTCTATTGTATTTTAAATTCAATTTGTCACATGCTTACTTCAAACCCTAGTTATAGTTTCATCTAGCTAAACCGAGAAAGTGTATGCTTGATTCTCAAGTTTCTTAGCTTGAATTCTAAGCAAGCCTTAGTCTTATAAAAAATTATAAACAGAGATGCTCTTTTAACTGGGAAATTCAATCCCTGACACTTTTTGTCCTAGTTGATTGCTAGAGTCATCCTCTATTGACCAAGGTTTCCTCTGAGAAACATAATTAGGACTATGACTGAAAGACTTTGCTTTGGGATTTCATGAAGCCAAGTCCCAAAATCTTTACCTTGATAGTTCATGTATCATGATCTTGATTTTGTTTTATCGAGGCTCGTAATCTCTTTCAGGCAAGATAGATAAAAATCGCAAAGTTCTCTTCATCTCAGACTTTGTGATTCCTCAAGATAGATATATGAAAACTATTATTAATTAATAAGTGAAAGATTGTTCTTAAGAGGTGGTAAAAGATCCAGGCTTCTCATCTAAGTGAGTGTAAGCAGTGTTCCATATTGTAAGGTTTGGTAGCTTGTCTATTGCAAACATATTTATAGGCCTTGATCTTTGATCTAAAGATAAATTAAATAGGTTTATATGTTAGAGGCAGATTGGTATCAAAAGTATTTACTTAAGTTGAAGCAACTCTTAGGATGTAAAGGACGTCAGCTTACTGAATCGCTTGGAGGGTGAATTCGGTCTCAATTACATTCCTGTCTGAAGTTTGATAGTAGTCTAGTGTCTGTAGTGGCTTAATACATTTCAGTGTTCAAATATGGTTGATGTCCAAGGGGTTCTCTACAGTTGTGATTTCCTAGTTAACAAAACTTATGGTGTCTTGTGTTTTTACTTTTCCGCATTATATTGTTATCTTGATAATAGGATTTATGCAAGTAATACGTTTTCAATCTTAGTAGATAAGTCCATATAATTGTGATCGATTATAAGAACTTGCTCTTGTAGATCATTCATATCTTGAAAGATAGTAAACTTATTTTATTCCTTGGCATAATTCCGATTAGATTATTTGGATACGAGTAGATTGATCTTTGATATTAATTTTTTGGATCTTCCAAGTAATTTTCTTAATAACATACTGATTGAGAAGAGATAGAGATATAAGCTCCATATACATATAGTCAAGGATCATTAAGTTAGTCTGCTTGAAATTGTATTGAGTTTTTCTCTGTACAGTTTGTCGAACAAATTTTTTGGTAGTGTACTTGGTACCCTATCCTTTTCAATTGGTATCAGAACAGGCAAACACATTTATACCTAACAAGTCTGTGTTTGTGGAGATCTAAATTATAGATAAGAGTATAATCTCTAATAACTTTATGGACTACATTTATGAGATCAGATCTCCTTCCCTCTTAGGACTAGTTAAATATTATGTTCCTATAAAACAGTTCATTGCCGACAATTGTTATCCTTATTATCTTACTGATGAGTCTGACTCAGAAGTTAAAAGGGAAGCAGCCAAGGAAAGTGTTGAGATTCTTATACGTCTTAGAATTCAGGCTTCTGAGGTCAATAGGCTGAAAAACAAATTCAACAATAATATTGGTAAGGTTAATGAAAAGGATTCACGAAAAAGAATTATTCTCGAAGAAAAGGTTGAAGTGGATATGCAAATTATCTCACTTAAGGCACAACTTGAGAAAAAAAGCCTGAAACTTCAACGTCTACTGGGAATTCCTCCAACTCCATGTAGTACGTGCGAATCTGAAAAATTATCCTTATCTTTGGATTCATTCAAAATAAAAGAGTTGGAGGAAGTGATTTCTAATGGTAACTCAAGTAAATATCTTTTAGAAGTCCATGTTCAAAGTTTGACTACTTTGATAAGGGATGATCAGTTAAGTTTCTCTAACCAAGAAAAAACTGTCTCTCCAAGAATGAAGAGTTCTTGTGCCAAGTCTACTTAGTTTGATCCCGTAAGAACTCAGAAATTTCTATTTTTGTAATACAAATGGACATGTTCAAAGGAAGTGTAAGCTCAAAGTTGAAAAAAAAAATGTTCGAGTCTCTTCATGATACTCTGAATCTTATCTTAAAAGGAGTGATTCAAGAAAGATACTGGTAACATACCTCTGTACATTCCAGGAATATTAGTACAGATTACTCATCCAATATAACAAAAAGAAAGAGTAATGACTCAATTTTAAAGAAGAACTCAAAGAGTACCTCAAATTCCTTCATATGGGATCCTAAAAGAACTCACTATGATGAATCTAAGAAACTATCGGTTAAGGATATTGTTCAACTAGATAACATGACTTGATGATAGCAGGTTACAATGATCTCAAAGACAAGTTATATTATACCTTCAAGGACAAGTATAAAAACTCTAAATAAGGTACAAATTTCATGTCAGTGAGCGGGGACGGTCTTGTAGGGGAAGCAGGGAAAGCTCCACTTTGGGGAAATATGCATAGGAGTTAGCCAACCAATTGTAAAAAGAGTTTGATGAATTTGAAGATTGGAAATAGAATTCAGTGGGTGTTGCTAAGTTTTTGATATCTCTCTCTCAAGTTAAGTTTTAGGGTAGTATGAGGTATCGTTATGTATATGTGATCTATTTCGAGTTCCAGAATACGATACAGATTCAATTAGAATTCCACTTTTCAGGGATTTTGTTTCATGGGTGCAATTACATTCAAATTTTCAGAGATTTTTTTTTGATTTAGTTGACTCATAATCAACTTCCAATTTACATACATGTTGACATGGAACACCTTTCTTGTTATTATAAAATCAGTACCTCAAAACTTATCTAGAATTCCTTCTTCACATTCCACAGACAAACAAGATGTTACTGGTACTTCTGGAGTAGAAAACGGATACGGGATTACAAACTATTCGTATGTGTTTTGGCATCTTGGGCTTCTTTCTTCACCTTCCTAGGTGAATATTTGGACACTATACATGTTGGATTTTCAGTACGGAAATTTAGATCATCTACGACTATATAGTTCTTTTAAGATAGGGCAACATTTTTTGGGTCTTCTTTGGGGAAAAAAAATCTCAGGACCGTCCCTGTCAGTGAGTTATATGATAACTTTCCGTTATCCATCATATATTAATACCATGCACTTGAATTGAGTTTTTTTCTCACTCAGAACTCTCCTGCATTCAAGCAAGTCTTTCATGACATGTTCTAACAAAATCATGGAGGAATCTCTTGTTAACAACTATAGAGGTATTTGGTTTAAAGGGAAGAAAAAAAAACTCTGGTAGAAGATGAAGGTGAAAACTTTAACTCTTCTGAGGATCATCTTAATGTCAATTACTACTTTGCATATGACCATCAAGATGTGGAACAGGAAGAGATGATCTCTCCTAATGCTGTTTATGATTTTCTTAAACAATTTGAGAAGGCAGAGATTAAATTTGTTGAATCCTTGAAAAGTCAAGACATGCTAAAAACTGAGTTGAAAAAGGTTTCTTCTGAAGAGTTCATAAATGTTGTTGAGGATAAACTCATGAGTTCTCAAAACTAATGATGTTTCCACTGGTATCCATAGATGTTTCCTTTATTTTCTTTTTATTTTCTTTCTTTTTACTAGTTAACTCCTTGCGGAAAACAATATCATCCCTCATTTGTAGAATTGGGTGCTACACTCAATTTGTAGAACAAAGGCCCTTCTTGGTCTCCTACCAAAATTCGCAGGCTCGATAAGCCCAACATTCATTCCAAATATTTGCAGCCCATTTGCAGAAACACGCAGGAACAAGAAATTTCTCTGCGAAAACATTTTCAGTGATTTCTGCAGCATATAACACACAGCAACGTAATCACCACAACCTAACTAACAACTCGTACTTAGCTGGTGAAAACAAAGAGGAAAACTTGAGCAGAATATGGGAGCACAGAATGAGGTAATTAGGAGACGGTGAATGACAGAGAGGAAAAAAGAAAACGACGAAAAACATCATTTGATTTTGCAAGCGACTTCACATATTGCAATCTGAAAATGTAGTTAATCGTAATCTGACTAAAACTTTGAACATGACATTACTAACTTTACATTTGATTGTTCATGCTCATTGTTCTTTTCATTCGTACAATTTTCACGTACATTATTGTGCCTACACGTTTATAAAGTATATATTTCTAAGCATCCAACAGAACATGGTACATTGCCCACTGCTGCGCAATGATTTCCGCCATGCTTGCTATGCATCTTTGTTGCATCTTGCCCGAGCATCATATCAAGGATATTCATCTATTTCAAACTATCCATCAATTCATCGAGAAACATGAACTTAGCATCCAAACCTGGCTTCATGGATGAGCAGAGTCGAGAATAAACCAGCCATTCCAGCATCATCATCATCGTACATTCAAACATAAACGCACATTGGCATGCTAAAGCGTCACGCCGGAGGCATCCTGAAAATGAGAATTTAAAAAAAAAAAAAAACTAAGAAAAGAAGATATTCGATTTCATTTTCTTTTCGCACTCTTCTTCTTTTTCATAATCCGATGCTTTTCGAAACATCTAACCAAAATCTCTTGAAATTCTTCTTCTTCACAAGGTATTCTCAATCCCCCTTCTTGCTCGTACCCGAATTCCTCCGCGACACTCTCCATTAAAACACTAAAATCCGGAAACGACAAATAAATTGCCGGAATAACAAATCTTTGCATGTCATCTCCCACGTAAACCGCCAAATAACCTTTCGGAATTTCCCTTAAATTCCTAGTCTTACCTACCACCATCGGTTCTCTTGAAAGCAATTTTTCTTTTGAATAATCATTCTCATATTCAAACGAGTTCTTGCATTTCCCTCCCAAATATTGATTCTTTGGATTCAGATGAAGAACTCTAAACAACTTGTATATTTCTTTCGTGGGCGGTCCTCGCCTTACGATCTTCCAAATCTCTGTAGTCATACCTTAAGAATTTTCCAACCAATGAAAAAATATGATGGAATTTGAGAAGAAAAGAAGAAAGAATTTATGAAATCTTGTGTCTAAGGAGTTGGTTAGAGAATTTGTCTCCCTAGCTAGATGGATTTTTTTTTCATCTGGTGGAAAATTATGTCTCCAACAGCTGGGCAATTACTAGATGGATATGTTAAAATCGGATTCATTCATTCTAATTTTGGCGGGAAATTCCTAATTTAAGGGGATATTAAAAAAAAATGTTCCGAAAATAGACAAGTGGTTTTTCACCTGAAACTACTCTTGATTTTGTAAAATGTGAGGCCTTTCTAAAAAGTTGGATATAGTTACTTAGATTTGTTGGTTGTCATTTGATAGCAAAACAGCCTTATTATCGGTCGGTTTAACGTAGCCGTTGCTTAATAAAATGTGGATTACACTAACTCATTATATGAACATGAAAGAAACAGCATATAAAATTGTCATAAAACCATTCATATGGACGACAAGGTATATATTCATCTTCACCTGTTAGAAAAAACAATGTTTTGTTTTAATCAAAAAATGCATGAACCATGTTTTGATCCCAAGACCTATTGCTCCCTAGATGTTTTTTCATGTGAATGAATAAAACATTAGTCCCATATAGACTAAAACACTTAGAGTTTTAGACTTAAATACAATTGGTTTAGCCTTAAGGGCATGGCCCTTTGGGTCTTTAGACCTTTGTGTATGGGGAAAGCCCTAGACTATGGCAAGGTTGCCATTCCCTTATTGCATTTCTTATTGCCTTTCCCGTTCGCGCGGTGCTTCGCACGCACGCTCGCTCGGGAGTGGGTGCGGGTGCGGGTGTATCCGACCCATCCTTTCTTTTTACTGAAATTTACCACACGCTTCTCCCACACATGTAAAGAATTTTATTCTTTACCTTCTCGGTTTTGGATATCCGACAGCCTCGAGAAGCATCTTCTTTCACGCGTGTCACACGGTTTTCTTGACACATGTACACACTGTTTTCCTCGAGAAGAATCTCGCAAATTTTGAATGCGTGTGCACTTGTTCTTTTAACGCGATTTTTACCTTACTTTTGCAACGTTCGAGATGCGTGAATCACGGACGATGCATCGTGCTTTGGATTCTCTTCCAACGTTCGAACTTTTTCTTGCTATAAATACGAGTTGTAAACTTCATTTGTAAAATATACCTTTCAGAACTCTTATCTTCTGAAATTCTTCTTCTACTCTTATGCTTTCAGAAACAATTTTATAAGTTTACAGAAACATAAAATCAAGTTCTTATCTGAAACAAGTTGTAGTTTACAGAAACATAATTTTGTATAACTACTTCTTTGTTTACAGAAATTTTGTTTACTTAATATTAGTTCACAGAAACTTTGTTTTACGAAACATAAATTAGTTTTTACATTTCTCTGGCTGGTTGTTGTTTCGTTTTATGTTTTTGTTTTTCATTTTTCCTGCCAAGTTCTAAGGGTTCTCTCTGTGTATGCTACACATAGAGGAGAACTAACAGTAGTTGTATCCTGTAGGTAATTTGTTAATTGCTATAGCATCTCAGAGGAGTAGCAGGCAATATTACCTTTAGCTCAGCGTATCTCATACGTGCCTCTACGAAGTTTTTGATACTATCATCAGTGCATCTCTGGTATAACAATAACACAGCAGTGAGTGTTAAGTACTTTTTCTCATGTTTTTTGAGTTGTTTGTTACTATTATCAGTGTAATCTAAGTATTATTTCTCAGTTGCATACGCTTATTGTAATTTAGTCCCAACAATCTAAAGGTAATATTTTCCTTATTCTAATATTGTAAGATTGTGATATTGTAATTGCTGTAAGAACATGGGAAAAAATACCGTAGAATGACCACCAAAGTTCAGTGGTAAGGACTTTAAGAGATGGCAGTCTAAAATGTTATTCTTCCTAAACCACCAAAGGTTAGATGGACTTGCTTTAAATAGAACCTCCAGAAGACTTCATCACCGTGGTAATGAAGATAAACTGGAAAGGTGGAATAGGAAGAATTACTCGTGCAAGAATCATATTCTTAAGTGTCTTGATGACTCTTTGTACAACTTCTATAATGCAAAAGAAAATTTTAATGCTTTTGAATTATGGGAAGCTCTTGAAGAAAAATATCATGTTTTGAAAGCTCTGGTAGTAAGAAGTTCTTGATGGCTAAGTTCTTGGAATACAACATGACTGACGAAAAGCCCGTTGTAGAACAGTTCGTCGAACTTCAACTCCTCATCAGCGAGATTCTTGCTGAAGGCATGACTTTTGATGAAGCTCTACAAGCATCGGCTGTGATTGAAAAGTTTCCACCCTCATGGAGCGAATACAAGAGGAGGCTGCGACACAAGACTTGTGAAATCACCATGGTGGAGCTTGGAAAAAAGATCCAGGTTGAGGAGCTCATGTGCAGCAAGGACAAGAGCATGATGCTGAGCAAAAACATGTCCAACAAAGCACATGTTCTGGATGATAAAGATGCTTCAAAGAAAAGTCCTAGAGAATCCAGCAAAATGGGTAATAGACGTAACAGACGTCGAAAACCCAGAGGTAACAATTTTAAGCCTAGGGGTGGTGTCACTAAGCACACCATCAAAGGCGACTGTTTTAATTGTGGTAAACCTGGACATATGGCTAAAGACTATAAGGCCCCTAAAAAGAACAAATATGATCCAAAACAGAAAAATAAGGCAAACATAGTAGATGATTCTGGATATTTCACTGGCATGGTGTCTGAAGTCGACCTTGTCTCTAGTGTGACTAATGTGAGAGACTGGTGGCTTGATTATGGAGCCACCAAGCATGTCTCAGAATTCAGAATGCTTTCTCCTCCTATGTCATAGTAGGAGATGATGAGAAATTGTTCATGGGGAATTCTTCCACCGCGAAAGTGGTGGGGAAAGGCAAAGGTCGAATCAAGCTAACTTCGGAAAAACTCTCGCATTGAATGACGTATTTTACGTCCCAGACATATGCAAAAACCTTATCTCGAAACCATCTTACTAGGAAAAGGTTTTAAGATTGTTGCTGAATCTAATACTGTTGTTATTTCTAAGCATGGTGAATTCGTAGGAAAAGGTTATGTTACCGATAACATGATTAAGCTTAGTGTATCTGATTTGAAATTGAATGTTAATGCATCTTCTTCTGCTTATGTTTGTGACTCTTCACATGTTTGGCATGATAGACTTGGACATGTTAATCTCAAATCTCTAGAAAGACTTGCTAATTTAGGTTGCATACCAAAAATAAACTTTGATAAAAATCAAAGATGTGAAATCTGTGTTGAATCTAAATATACAAGAAAACCGTTTAATAAAAGGATTGAACGTAAAACAGTTCCTTTGGAACTAATACACTCGGATTTAGGAGATTTGAAATCAACACCAACAAGAGGTGGTAAAAAATGGTACATCACTTTTATAGATGATTACTCACGCTATTGTCAGGTTCATCTTATCAGAAGTGAAGCCTTAGAGGCCTTCAAATTTTATAAAATTGAAGTAGAAAACCAAAAAGGAGTTAAAATTAAAACTCTTAGGTCAGACCATGGCGGTGAGTATGTGATACCCATAGGTGAGTTTTGTAAACATAGTGGAATCATTCATGAAACAACTGCACCATATTCACTAGAATCGAATGGTGTAGCTGAAATAAAAAATAGAACACTCATAGATATGGTAAATGCTATGTTGACAAGTTCAGGGTTATCTTGAACTTGTGGGGAAGCTATCTCTCTCTCTGCTTGCTATATTTTGAACCGAGTTCCATTTAAAAAATCTGATAAAACTCCTTATGAATTGTGGAATGGTAAACAACCTTCCTATGCATACTTTAAATTGTGGGGGTGTTTGGCCAAGGTGGCCATTCCTCTTCCCAAGAAAACTAAAATAGGACCTAAAACAGTCGATTGTGTTTTCTTAGGGTATCCTAAGCATACAATTGCATACAGGTTCATGGTCATCAGTTTTGACCATAATAACATTGGTCAGAACACCATATTGGAATCTAGAGATGCTGTGTTTTATGAACACATATTTCCTTTAAGGTCTGGACCTCGGAAAAGGGTCCATGATGACCTCCCGGATGTTCCATCAACTAGTCAAACTCCAACTTTGGAGTATGAGACTGAACTAAGAAGAAGTAAGAGGGTTAGAACTGAAACAAGTTTTGGCCCAGATTTTTTGACTCTTACGGTAGAGTCTGAACCCCAAACCTACAAGGAAGCTATGACTTCTCCGAAGCTCCTTTCGGGAAGAAGCTTCATTAAATGAATGGGAGTCCATTCAAAAAAACGAAACTTGGGAGCTTGTAGACTTGCCTCCTGGAAGTAAATCCATAGGTTGCAAATGGGTGTTCAAAAGGAAACTTAGAACAGATGGAACTATAGATAAATATAAACCTAGGTTGGTAGCTAAAGGCTATAGACAAAAGGAAGGATTAGATTTATTTGATACCTATTCACCTGTCACTAGAATCACTTTTATTAGGATGTTGATTGCTATTGCTTCAATTTATGATTTGCATATACATCAGATGGATGTTAAAACTACATTTCTATATGGTGAATTGAATGAAGAAATTTATATGGATCAACCTGAAGGCTTTATTGTAAAAGGTTGTGAAAACAAAGTATGCAAGTTGAACAAATCTCTATACGGTTTGAAACAAGCACCTAAACAGTGGCATGAAAAATTTGATCATGTTATGATAACTAATGGTTTCAAGGTTAATGAATCTGATAAATGTGTTTACATTAAATCTGTGGATGATTCTTATGTTATTGTGTGCCTATATGTTGATGATATGCTCATATTAGGCAATAACCTTGATATTATTATTACCATTAAAAGCATGCTTAGAGATAATTTTGACATGAAAGACTTAGGCCCTACTGATGTAATCTTAGGGATGAAAATCAGAAATACGTCTGATGTATATAGTCTTAGTCAATCTCATTATGCTGAAACCGTACTAAAGAGATTTAATTATGAAAATGCTAAACCTGCTTCTACTCCATTTGATCCCACTTGTAAGTTGAAACATAACAAGGGTAAAGGAATTGATCAACTTGAGTATTCTCGCATTATTGGTAGTCTTATGTATCTGATGAACTGTACAAGACCTGATATTGCTTACTCTGTGAGTAGATTAGCGAGGTATACTTGCAACCCAGGCGAGGATCACTGGAATGCTCTCTTCAGAGTTTTACGTTACCTGAGAGGGACCTCAAACTATTGCTTAAGTTTTGGGAAGTACCCTGCTGTACTGGAAGGGTATTGTGATGCCAACTGGATATCAGACTCAGAAGAGTGCAAGTCTACTAGTGGGTATATCTTCTTACTTGGAGGTGCGGACATGGGAAAAAATTGTGATATTGTAATTGCTGTAAGAACATGGGAAAAAATACCGTAGAAAGACCACCAAAGTTCAGTGGTAAGGACTTTAAGAGATGGAAGTCTAAAATGTTATTCTTCCTAAACGACCAAAGGTTAGATGGACTTGCTTTAAATAGACCCTCCAGAAGACTTCATCACCGTGGTAACGAAGATAAACTAGAAAGGTGGAATAGGAAGAATTACTCGTGCAAGAATCATATTCTTAACTGTCTTGATGACTCTTTGTACGACTTTTATAATGCAAAAGAAAATTTTAATGCTTTTGAATTATGGGAAGCTCTTGAAGAAAAAATATCATCTGAAGTCTGCTTGGTAGTAAGAAATTCTTGATGGCTAAGTTCTTGGAATACAACATGGTGACGAAAAGCCCGTGGTAGAACAGTTCGTCGAACTTCAACTCCTCATCAGCGAGATTCTTGCTGAAGGCATGACTTTTGATGAAGCTCTACAAGTATCGGCTGTGATTGAAAAGCTTCCACCCTCATGGAGCGAATACAAGAGGAGGATGCGACACAAGAATCGTGAAATCACCATGGTGGAGCTTGGAAAAAAGATCCAGGTTGAGGATCTCATGTGCAGCAAGGACAAGAGCATGATTCTGAGAAAAAAAATGTCCAACAAAGCACATGTTCTAGATGATAAAGCTGCTTCAAAGAAAAGTCCTGGAGAATCCAACAAAATGGGTAATAGACGTAACAGACGTCGAAAACCCAGAGGTAACAATTTTAAGCCTAGGGGTGGTGTCACTAAGCACACCATAAAAGGCGACTATTTTAATTGTGGTAAACCTGGACATATGGCTAAAGACTGTAAGGCCCCTAAAAAGAACAAATATGATCCAAAACAGAAAAATAAGGCAAACATAGTAGATGATTCTGGATATTTCACTGGCATGGTGTCTGAAGTCGACCTTGTCTCTAGTGTGACTAATGTGAGAGACTGGTGGCTTGATTCTGGAGCCACCAAGCATGTCTGTAAATTCAGAAATGCTTTCTCCTCCTATGTCATAGTAGGAGATGATGAGAAATTGTTCATGGGAAATTCTTCCACCGCGAAAGTGGTGGGGAAAGGCAAGGTCGAACTGAAGCTAACTTCATGAAAAACTCTCGCATTGAATGACGTATTTTACGTCCCAGACATATGCAAAAACCTTATCTCAGAAACCATCTTACTAGGAAAAGGTTTTAAGATTATTGCTGAATCTAATACTATTGTTATTTCTAAGCATGGTGAATTCGTAGGAAAAGTTTATGTTACCGATAAAATGATTAAGCTTAGTGTATCTGATTTGAAATTGAATGTTAATGCATCTTATTCTGCTTATGTTTGTGACTCTTCACATGTTTGGCATGATAGACTTGGACATGTTAATCTAAAATCTCTAGAAAGACTTGATAATTTAGGTTGCATACCAAAAATAAACTTTGATAAAAATCAAAGATGTGAAATCTGTGTTGAATCTAAATATACAAGAAAACCGTTTAATAAAAGGATTGAACGTAAAACAGTTCCTTTGGAACTAATACACTCGGATTTAGAAGATTTGAAATCAACACCAACAAGAGGTGGTAAAAAATGGTACATCACTTTTATAGATGATTATTCACGCTATTGTCAGGTTCATCTTCTCAGAAGTAAATATGAAGCCTTAGAGGCCTTCAAATTTTATAAAATTGAAGTAGAAAACCAAAAAGGAGTTAAAATTAAAACTCTTAGGTCAGACCGTTGCGGTGAGTATGTGATACCCATAGGTGAGTTTTGTAAACATAATGGAATAAATCATGAAACAACTGCACCATATTCACCAGAATCGAATGGTGTAGCTGAAAGAAAAAATAGAACACTCATAGATATGGTAAATGCTATGTTGAAAAGTTCAGGGTTATCTTCGAACTTGTGGGGGGAAGCTATCCTCTCTGCTTGCTATATTTTGAACCGAGTTCCATTTAAAAAATCTGATAAAACTCCTTATGAATTGTGGAATGGTAAACAACCTTCTTATGCATACTTTAAAGTGTGGGGGTGTTTGGCCAAGGTGGCCATTCCTCTTTCCAAGAAAACTAAAATAGGACCTAAAACAGTCGATTGTGTTTTCTTAGGGTATCCTGAGCATACAATTGCATACAGGTTCATGGTTATCAGTTCTGACCATAATAACATTGGTCATAACACCATATTGGAATCTAGAGATGCTGTGTTTTATGAACACATATTTCCTTTAAGGTCTGGACCTCGGAAAAGGGTCCATGATGACCTCCCGGATGTTCCATCAACTAGTCAAACTCCAACTTTGGAGTATGAGACTGAACCAAGAAGAAGTAAGAGGGTTATAACTGAAACAAGTTTTGGCCCATATTTTTTGACTCTTACGGTAGAGTCTGAACCCCAAACCTACAAGGAAGCTATGACTTCTCCAGAAGCTCCTTTTTTGGGAAGAAGCTTCATTAAATGAATGGGAGTCCATTCAGCAAAACGAAACTTGGGAGCTTGTAGACTTGCCTCCTGGAAGTAAATCCATAGGTTGCAAATGGGTGTTCAAAAGGAAACTTAGAACAGATGGAACTATAGATAAATATAAAGCTAGGTTGGTAGCTAAAGGCTATAGACAAAAGGAAGGATTAGATTTCTTTGATACCTATTCACCTGTCACTAGAATCACTTCTATTAGGATGTTGATTGCTATTGCTTCAATTTATGATTTGCATATACATCAGATGGATGTTAAAACTGCATTTCTCTATGGTGAATTGAATGAATAAATTTATATGGATCAACCTAAAGGCTTTATTGTAAAAGGTTGTGAAAACAAAGTATGCAAGTTGAACAAATCTCTATACGGTTTGAAACAAGCACCTAAACAGTGGCATGAAAAATTTGATCATGTTATGATAACTAATGGTTTCAAGGTTAATGAATCTGATAAATGTGTTTACATTAAATATGTGGATGATTCTTATGTTATTGTGTGCCTATATTTTGATGATATGCTCATATTAGGCAATAACCTTGATATTATTAATACCATTAAAAGCATGCTTTGAGATAATTTTGACATGAAAGACTTAGGCCCTACTGATGTAATCTTAGGGATGAAAATCAGAAAGACGTCTGATGGATATAGTCTTAGTCAATCTCATTATGCTGAAACCGTACTAAAGAGATTTAATTATGAAAATGCTAAACCTGCTTCTACTCCATTTGATCCCACTTGTAAGTTGAAACATAACAAGGGTAAAGGAATTGATCAACTTGAGTATTCTCGCATTATTGGTAGTCTTATGTATCTGATGAACCTGACAAGACTGATATTGCTTACTCGTGAGTAGATTAAGCGGTATACTTGCAACCCAGGGCGGGATCACTGGAATGCTCTCTTCAGAGTTTTACGTTACCTGAGAGGGACCTCAAACTATTGCTTAAGTTTTGGGAAGTATCCTGCTGTACTGGAAGGGTATTGTGATGCCAAATGGATATCAGACTCAGAAGAGTGCAAGTCTACTAGTGGGTACATCTTCTTACTTGGAGGTGCGTGTGTCTCATGGAAGTCTACCAAACAGACATGTATAGCTAAATCCACTATGGAGTCTGAATTTATAGCCTTGGAAAAATCTGGAGAGGAAGTTTGAATGGATACGATGTTTCTGGGAGGAATTCCACTCTGGCCCAAGCTTTGTGTCTTCAATCGCAATCCATTATGATAGTAAAGCTTCTCTTGGTTGCGCAAAGAACAATGTATACAACGGGAAGTCTATACATATACGAAGAAGACACAAGACGGTGAAACAACTACTCTCTACTGGTATTATCTCGATAGACTTTGTAAAATCCAAAGATAATCTTGCAGATCCTTTGACGAAAGGCTTAACCAGATAGGAAGTTAAATTTACATCGAGGGGGATGGTACTTAAGCTCATTGAATAAATCACCATGAAGGATACTCAACCTTGTGATTGGATTTCCAAGATCAAGGTTCAATGAGACAACTAATTTATGGTGATATTGGGAAAGAACTATCTTTGTCCCTCCCTATGGTGTAACTGTGCGATAGTGCTGCCTGCAGAAATAAAGGATAATCTTTTGCGATCTTAATGGGTACCATGGATTTGATTAAAATGGGGTGTGGCAGGACACTCTTTATGGACTCACCCTAATTTTAACGCGATTTTTACCTTACTTTTGCAACGTTCGAGATGCGTGAATCACGGACAGTCTGTCGTGCTTTGGATTCTCTTCCAACGTTCGAACTTTTTCTTGCTATAAATACGAGTTGTAAACTTCATTTGTAAAATATACCTTTCAGAACTCTTATCTTCTGAAATTCTTCTTCTACTCTTATGCTTTCAGAAACAATTTTATAAGTTTACAGAAACATAAAATCAAGTTCTTATCTGAAACAAGTTGTAGTTTACAGAAACATAATTTTGTATAACTACTTCTTTGTTTACAGAAATTTTGTTTACTTATTATTAGTTCACAGAAACTTTGTTTACAGAAACATAAATTAGTTTTTACATTTCTCTGAAACTGGTTGTTGTTTCGTTTTATGTTTTTGTTTTTCATTTTTGCTGCCAAGTTCTAAGGGTTCTCTCTGTGTATGCTACACATAGAGGAGAACTAATAGTAGTTGTATCCTGGAGGTAATTTGTTAATTTCTATAGCATCTCAGAGGAGTAGTATGCAATATTACCTTTAGCTCAGCGTATCTCATACGTGCCTCTACTAATTTTTTGATACTATCATCAGTGCATCTCCGGTATAACAATAACACAACAGTGAGTGTTAAGTACTTTTTCTCATGTTTTTTTGAGTTGTTTGTTACTATTATCAGTGTAATCTAAGTATTATTTCTCAGTTGCATACGCTTATTGTAATTTAGTTCCAACAATCTAAAGGTAATATTTGCCTTATTGTAATATTGTAAGATTGTGATATTGTAATTCTTTGTAAGAACATGGGAAAAAATACCGTAGAAAGACCACCAAAGTTCAGTGGTAAGGACTTTAAGAGATGGCAGTCTAAAATGTTATTCTTCCTAAACGACCAAAGGTTAGATGGACTTGCTTTAAATAGACCCTCCAGAAGACTTCATCACCGTGGTAATGAAGATAAACTGGAAAGGTGGAATAGGAAGAATTACTCGTGCAAGAATCATATTCTTAACTGTCTTGATGACTCTTTGTACAACTTCTATAATGCAAAAGAAAATTTTAATGCTTTTGAATTATGGGAAGCTCTTGAAGAAAAATATCATGCTGAAGCTGCTGGTAGTAAGAAGTTCTTGATGGCTAAGTTCTTGGAATAGAACATGACTGACGAAAAGCTTGTGGTAGAACAGTTCTTCGAACTTCAACTCCTCATCAGCGAGATTCTTGCTGAAGGAATGACTTTTGATGAAGCTCTACAAGTATCGGCTGTGATTGAAAAGCTTCCACCCTCATGGAGTGAATACAAGAGGAGGCTGCGACACAAGACTCGTAAAATCACCATGGTGGATCTTGGAAAAAAGATCCAGGTTGAGGAGCTCATATGCAGCAAGGACAAGAGCATGATGCTGAGCAAAAACATGTCCAACAAAGCACATGTTCTGGATGATAAAGATGCTTCAAAGAAAAGTCCTGGAGAATCCAGCAAAATGGGTAATAGACGTAACAGACGTCGAAAACCCAGAGGTAACAATTTTAAGCCTAGGGGTGGTGTCACTAAGCACACCATCAAAGGAGACTGTTTTAATTGTGGTAAACCTGGACATATGGCTAAAGACTATAAGGCCCCTAAAAAGAACAAATATGATCCAAAACAGAAAAATAAGGCAAACATAGTAGATGATTCTGGATATTTCACTGGCATGGTGTCTGAAGTCGACCTTGTCTCTAGTGTGACTAATGTGAGAGACTGGTGGCTTGATTCTGGAGCCACCAAGCATGTCTGTAAATTCAGAAATGCTTTCTCCTCCTATGTCATAGTAGGAGATGATGAGAAATTGTTCATGGGGAATTCTTCCACCGCGAAAGTGGTGGGGAAAGGCAAGGTCGAACTGAAGCTAACTTCAGGAAAAACTCTCGCATTGAATGACGTATTTTACGTCCCAGACATATGCAAAAACCTTATCTCAGAAACCATCTTACTAGGAAAAGGTTTTAAGATTGTTGCTGAATCTAACACTATTGTTATTTCTAAGCATGGTGAATTCGTAGGAAAAGGTTATGTTACCGATAACATGATTAAGCTTAGTGTATCTGATTTGAAATTGAATGTTAATACATCTTCTTCTGCTTATGTTTGTGACTCTTCACATGTTTGGCATGATAGACTTGGACATGTTAATCTCAAATCTCTAGAAAGACTTGCTAATTTAGGTTGCATACCAAAAATAAACTTTGATAAAAATCAAAGATGTGAAATCTGTGTTGAATCTAAATATACAAGAAAACCGTTTAATAAAAGGATTGAACGTAAAACAGTTCCTTTGGAACTAATACACTCGGATTTAGGAGATTTGAAATCAACACCAACAAGAGGTGGTAAAAAATGGTACATCACTTTTATAGATGATTACTCACTCTATTGTCAGGTTCATCTTCTCAGAAGTAAAGATGAAGCCTTAGAGGCCTTCAAATTTTATAAAATTGAAGTAGAAAACCAAAAAGGAGTTAAAATTAAAACTCTTAGGTCAGACCGTGGCGGTGAGTATGTGATACCCATAGGTGAGTTTTGTAAACATAATGGAATCATTCATGAAACAACTGCACCATATTCACCAGAATCGAATGGTGTAGCTGAAAGAAAAAAACAGAACACTCATAGATATGGTAAATGCTATGTTGAAAAGTTAGGGTTATCTTCG
Source organism: Papaver bracteatum (assembly GCA_023529315.1). Taxonomy (NCBI): domain Eukaryota; kingdom Viridiplantae; phylum Streptophyta; class Magnoliopsida; order Ranunculales; family Papaveraceae; genus Papaver; species Papaver bracteatum. The sequence goes on from JAJJWX010001289.1 coordinate 224,060, forward strand.
AACTTGTGGGGGAAGCTATCCTCTCTGCTTGCTATATTTTGAACCGAGTTCCATTTAAAAAATCTGATAAAACTCCTTATGAATTGTGGAATGGTAAACAACCATCCTATGCATACTTTAAAGTGTGGGGGTGTTTGGCCAAGGTGGCCATTCCTCTTCCCAAGAAAACTAAAATAGGACCTAAAACAGTCGATTGTGTTTTCTAAGGGTATCCTGAGCATAAAATTGCATACAGGTTCATGGTCATCAGTTCTGACCATAATAACATTGGTCATAACACCATATTGGAATCTAGAGATGCTTTGTTTTATGAACACATATTTCCTTTAAGGTCTGGACCTCGGAAAAGGGTCCATGATGACCTCCCGGATGTTCCATCAACTAGTCAAACTCCAACTTTGGAGTATGAGACTGAACCAAGAAGAAGTAAGAGGGTTAGAACTGAAACAAGTTTTGGCCCAGATGTTTTGACTCTTACGGTAGAGTCTGAACCCCAAACCTACAAGGAAGCTATGACTTCTCCAGAAGCTCCTTTCTGGGAAGAAGCTTCATTAAATGAATGGGAGTCCATTCAGCTAAACGAAACTTGGGAGCTTGTAGACTTGCCTCCGGAAGTAAATCCATAGGTTGCAAATGGGTGTTCAAAAGGAAACTTAGAACAGATGGAACTATAGATAAATATAAAGCTAGGTTGGTAGCTAAAGGCTATAGACAAAAGGAAGGATTAGATTTCTTTGATACCTATTCACCTGTCACTAGAATCACTTCTATTAGGATGTTGATTGCTATTGCTTCAATTTATGATTTTCATATACATCAGATGGATGTTAAAACTGCATTTGTCTATGGTGAATTGAATGAATAAATTTATATGGATCAACCTAAAGGCTTTATTGTAAAAGGTTGTGAAAACAAAGTATGCAAGTTGAACAAATCTCTATACGGTTTGAAACAAGCACCTAAACAGTGGCATGAAAAATTTGATCATGTTATGATAACTAATGGTTTCAAGGTTAATGAATCTGATAAATGTGTTTACATTAAATATGTGGATGATTCTTATGTTATTGTGTGCCTATATTTTGATGATATGCTCATATTAGGCAATAACCTTGATATTATTAATACCATTAAAAGCATGCTTTGAGATAATTTTGACATGAAAGACTTAGGCCCTCTTTTGATGTAATCTTAGGGATGAAAATCGAGAAAAGACGTCTGATGGATATAGTCTTAGTCAATCTCATTATGCTGAAACCGTACTAAAGAGATTTAATTATGAAAATGCTAAACCTGCTTCTACTCCATTTGATCCCACTTGTAAGTTGAAACATAACAAGGGTAAAGGAATTGATCAACTTGAGTATTCTCGTATTATTGGTAGTCTTATGTATCGATGAACTGTACAAGAGACTGATATTGCTTACTCTGTGAGTAGATTAAGCAGGTATACTTGCAACCAGGGGAGGATCAGCTGGAATGCTCTCTTCAGAGTTTTACGTTACCTGAGAGGGACCTCAAACTATTGCTTAAGTTTTGGGAAGTATCCTGCTGTACTGGAAGGGTATTGTGATGCCAACTGGATATCAGACTCAGAAGAGTGCAAGTCTACTAGTGGGTACATCTTCTTACTTGGAGGTGCGTGTGTCTCATGGAATTCTACTAAACAGACATGTATAGCTAAATCCACTATGGAGTCTGAATTTATAGCCTTGGAAAAAGCTGGAGAGGAAGCTGAATGGATACGATGTTTCCTGGGAGGAATTCCACTAAGCCCAAGCCTGTGTCTTCAATCGCAATCCACTGTGACAGTAAAGCTGCTCTTGGTTGCGCAAAGAACAATGTATACAACGGGAAGTCTATACATATACGAAGAAGACACAAGACGGTGAAACAACTACTCTCTACTGGTATTATCTCGATAGACTTTGTAAAATCCAAAGATAATCTTGCAGATCCTTTGACGAAAGGCTTAACCAGAGAGGAAGTTAAATTTACATCGAGGGGGATGGTACTTAAGCTCATTGAATAAATCACCATGAAGGATACTCAACCTTGTGATTGGATTTCTAAGATCAAGGTTCAATGAGACAACTAATTTATGGTGATATTGGGAAAGCACTATCTTTGTCCCTCCCTATGGTGTAATTGTGCGATAGTGCTGCCTGCAGAAATAAAGGATGATCTTTTGCGATCTTAATGGGTACCATGGATTTGATTAAAATGGGGTGTGGAAGGACACTCTTTATGGACTCACCCCACTTTTAACGTGATTTTTACCTTACTTTTGCAACGTTCGAGATGCGTGAATCACGGACAGTCTGTCGTGCTTTGGATTCTCTTCCAACGTTCGAACTTTTTCTTGCTATAAATACGAGTTGTAAACTTCATTTGTAAAATATACCTTTCAGAACTCTTATCTTCTGAAATTCTTCTTCTACTCTTATGCTTTAAGAAACAATTTTATAAGTTTACAGAAACATAAAATCAAGTTCTTATCTGAAACAAGTTGTAGTTTACAGAAACATAATTTTGTATAACTACTTCTTTGTTTCTGAAATTTTGTTTACTTAATATTAGTTCACGAAACTTTGTTTACGAAACATAAATTAGTTTTTACATTTCTCTGAAACTGGTTGTTGTTTCGTTTTATGTTTTTGTTTTTCATTTTTTTGCCAAGTTCTAAGGGTTCTCTCTGTGTATGCTACACATAGAGGAGAACTAATAGTAGTTGTATCTGGAGGTAATTTGTTAATTGCTATAGCATCTCGGAGGAGTAGAAGGGCAATATTACCTTTAGCTCAGCGTATCTCATACGTGCCTCTACTAAGTTTTTGATACTATCATCAGTGCATCTCCGGTATAACAATAACACAGCAGTGAGTGTTAAGTACTTTTTCTCATGTTTTTTGAGTTGTTTGTTACTATTATCAGTGTAATCTAAGTATTATTTCTCAGTTGCATACGCTTATTGTAATTTAGTTCCAACAATCTAAAGGTAATATTTTCCTTATTGTAATATTGTAAGATTGTGATATTGTAATTGCTGTAAGAACATGGGAAAAAATACCGTAGAAAGACCACCAAAGTTCAGTGGTAAGGACTTTAAGAGATGGCAGTCTAAAATGTTATTCTTCCTAAACGACCAAAGGTTAGATGGACTTTCTTTAAATAGACCCTCCAGAAGACTTCATCACCGTGGTAATGAAGATAAACTGGAAAGGTGGAATAGGAAGAATTACTCGTGCAAGAATCATATTCTTAACTGTCTTGATGACTCTTTGTACAACTTCTATAATGCAAAAGAAAATTTTAATGCTTTTGAATTATGGGAAGCTCTTGAAGAAAAATATCATGCTGAAGCTGCTGGTAGTAAAAAGTTCTTGGAATACAACATGACTGACGAAAAGCCTGTGGTAGAACAGTTCGTCGAACTTCAACTCCTCATCAGCGAGATTCTTGCTGAAGGCATGACTTTTGATGAAGCTCTACAAGTATCAATTTATGATTGAAAAGCTTCCACCCTCATGGAGCGAATACAAGAGGAGGCTGCGACACAAGACTCGTAAAATCACCATGGTGGAGCTTGGAAAAAAGATCCAGGTTGAGGAGCTCATGTGCAGCAAGGACAAGAGCATGATGCTGAGCAAAAACATGTCCACCAAAGCACATGTTCTGGATGATAAAGCTGCTTCAAAGAAAAGTCCTGGAGAATCCAGCAAAATGGGTAATAGACGTAACAGACGTCGAAAACCCAGAGGTAACAATTTTAAGCCTAGGGGTGGTGTCACTAAGCACACCATCAAAGGCGACTGTTTTAATTGTGGTAAACCTGGACATATGGCTAAAGACTGTAAGGCCCCTAAAAAGAACAAATATGATCCAAAACAGAAAAATAAGGCAAACATAGTAGATGATTCTGGATATTTCACTGGCATGGTGTCCAAGTCGACCTTGTCTCTAGTGTGACTAATGTGAGAGACTGGTGGCTTGATTGGAGCCACCAAGCATGTCGTAAATTGAGAAATGCTTTCTCCTCCTATGTAATAGTAGGAGATGATGAGAAATTGTTCATGGGATATTCTTCCACCGCGAAAGTGGTGGGGAAAGACAAGAATCGAACTGAAGCTAACTTCAGGAAAAACTCTCGCATTGAATGACTTATTTTACGTCCCAGACATATGCAAAAACCTTATCTCAGAAACCATCTTACTAGGAAAAGGTTTTAAGATTTTTGCTGAATCTAATACTGTTGTTATTTCTAAGCATGGTGAATTCGTAGGAAAAGGTTATGTTACCGATAACATGATTAAGCTTAGTGTATCTGATTTGAAATTGAATGTTAATGCATCTTCTTCTGCTTATGTTTGTGACTCTTCACATGTTTGGCATGATAGACTTGGACATGTTAATCTCAAATCTCTAGAAAGACTTGCTAATTTAGGTTGCATACCAAAAATAAACTTTGATAAAAATCAAAGATGTGAAATCTGTGTTGAATCTAAATATACAAGAAAACCGTTTAATAAAAGGATTGAACGTAAAACAGTTCCTTTGGAACTAATACACTCGGATTTAGGAGATTTGAAATCAACACCAACAAGAGGTGGTAAAAAATGGTACATCACTTTTATAGATGATTACTCACGCTATTGTCAGGTTCATCTTCTCATAAGTAAAGATGAAGCCTTAGAGGCCTTCAAATTTTATAAAATTGAAGTAGAAAACCAAAAAGGAGTTAAAATTAAAACTCTTAGGTCAGACACAAGTATCGGTGAGTATGTGATACCCATAGGTGAGTTTTGTAAACATAATGGAATCATTCATGAAACAACTGCACCATATTCACCAGAATCGAATGGTGTAGCTGAAAGAAAAAATAGAACACTCATAGATATGGTAAATGCTATGTTGAATAGTTCAGGGTTATCTTCGAACTTGTGGGGGGAAGCTATCCTCTGTGCTTGCTATATTTTGAACCGAGTTCCATTTAAAAAATCTGATAAAACTCCTTATGAATTGTGGAATGGTAAACAACCATCCTATGCATACTTTAAAGTGTGGGGGTGTTTGGCCAAGGTGGCCATTCCTCTTCCCAAGAAAACTAAAATAGGACCTAAACAATCGATTGTGTTTTCTTAGGGTATCTGAGCATACAATTGCATACAGGTTCATGGTCATCAGTTCTGACCATAATAACATTGGTCATAACACCATATTGGAATCTAGAGATGCTGTGTTTTATGAACACATATTTCCTTAAAGGTCTGGACCTCGGAAAAGGGTCCATGATGACCTCCCGGATGTTCCATCAACTAGTCAAACTCCAACTTTGGAGTATGAGACTGAACCAAGAAGAAGTAAGAGGGTTAGAACTGAAACAAGTTTTGGCCCAGATTTTTTGACTCTTACGGTAGAGTCTGAAACCCAAACCTACAAGGAAGCTATGACTTCTCCAGAAGCTCCTTTATGGGAAGAAGCTTCATTAAATGAATGGGAGTCCATTCAAAAAACGAAACTTGGGAGCTTGTAGACTTGCCTCCTGGAAGTAAATCCATAGGTTGCAAATGGGTGTTCAAAAGGAAACTTAGAACAGATGGAACTATAGATAAATATAAAGCTAGGTTGGTAGCTAAAGGCTATAGACAAAAGGAAGGATTAGATTTATTTGATACCTATTCACCTGTCACTAGAATCACTTCTATTAGGATGTTGATTGCTATTGCTTCAATTTATGATTTGCATATACATCAGATGGATGTTAAAGCGCATTTCTATATGGTGAATTGAATGAAGAAATTTATATGGATCAACCTAAAGGCTTTATTGTAAAAGGTTGTGAAAACAAAGTATGCAAGTTGAACAAATCTCTATACGGTTTGAAACAAGCACCTAAACAGTGGCATGAAAAATTTGATCATGTTATGATAACTAATGGTTTCAAGGTTAATGAATCTGATAAATGTGTTTACATTAAATATGTGGATGATTCTTATGTTATTGTGTGCCTATATTTTGATGATATGCTCATATTAGGCAATAACCTTGATATTATTAATACCATTAAAAGCATGCTTAGAGATAATTTTGACATGAAAGACTTAGGCCCTACTTGATGTAATCTTAGGGATGAAAATCGAAAGACGTCGATGGATATAGTCTTAGTCAATCTCATTATCTTTGAAACCGTACTAAAGAGATTTAATTATGAAAATGCTAAACCTGCTTCTACTCCATTTGATCCCACTTGTAAGTTGAAACATAACAAGGGTAAAGGAATTGATCAACTTGAGTATTCTCGCATTATTGGTAGTCTTATGTATTTGATGAACTGTACAAGACCTGATATTGCTTACTCGTGTGAGTAGATTAAGCGGTATACTTGCAACCCAGGGAAGGATCACTGGAATGCTCTCTTCAGAGTTTTACGTTACACGAGAGGGACCTCAAACTATTGCTTAAGTTTTGGGAAGTATCTGCATTGTCTGGAAGGGTATTGTGATGCCAATGGATATCAGAGACTCGAGAAGAGTGCAAGTCTACTAGTGGGTACATCTTCTTACTTAGAGGTGCGTGTGTCTCATGGAATTCTACCAAACAGACATGTATAGCTAAATCCACTATGGAGTCTGAATTTATAGCCTTGGAAAAAGCTGGAGAGGAAAGTTTGAATGGATACGATGTTTCTGGGAGGAATTCCACTGGACCAAGCACTGTGTCTTCAATCGCAATCCTTTGTGAAAGTAAATTTGCTCTTGGTTGCGCAAAGAACAATGTATACAATGGGAAGTCTATACATATACGAAGAAGACACAAGATGGTGAAACAACTACTCTCTACTGGTATTATCTCGATAGACTTTGTAAAATCCAAAGATAATCTTGCAGATCCTTTGACGAAAGGCTTAATCAGAGAGGAAGTTAAATTTACATCGAGGGGGATGGGACTTAAGCTCATTGAATAAATTACCATGAAGGATACTCAACCTTGTGATTGGATTTCCAAGATCAAGGTTCAATGAGACAACTAATTTATGGTGATATTGGTAAAGCACTATCTTTGTCCCTCCCTATGGTGTAACTGTGCGATAGTCTTTGCTGCAGAAATAAAGGATGATCTTTTGCGATCTTAATGGGTACCATGGCTTTGATTAAAGTGGGGTGTGGAAGGACACTCTTTCTGGACTCACCTTTGTGGATGTTGGAAGTGGGGCCGCTTCCTATGATAATTTGAGCTGATTCTCTAGAGACATTCATTAAGTCCGGGATTTTAGCCCACGGCCAAAATGGGCACAACCGCAAGAGCTTGGCAGTTGTTTTCATCGGTTGAGGCATCAAGTGTGGCTGTTATTTCTGAATTGCATTCATTGTTGGCGGTTCAAGAAATTGCGTTCATAGTATCAACAAGCGATTCAGGTAACCTCTCACTAAGTTAAGGTTCAATCTTTGGGACACCTTAGCCTATATTGTTGCCTTATGTTTTCTCGTGTTTTATCGACATGTTTTATTATTCATGTGGGGGATTGTTAGAAAAAACAATGTTTTGTTTTAATCAAAAAATGCATGGACCATGTTTTGATCCCAAGACCTATTGCTCCCTAGATGTTTTTTCATGTGAATGAATAAAACATTAGTCCCATATAGACTAAAACACTTAGAGTTTTAGACTTAAATACCATTGGTTTAGCCTTAAGGGCATGGCCCTTTGGGTCTTTAGACCTTTGTGTATGGGGAAAGCCCTAGACTATGGCAAGGTTTCCATTCCATTATTGTATTTTTTATTGCCTTTCCCGTTCGCGCGGTGCTTCGCACAAAAGCACGCACGCTCGCTCGGGCTCGAGCGCGGGCGCGGGCGAGGGCGAGGGAGTGGGTGTGGGTGTGGGTGTGGGTGTATCCGACCCATCCTTTCTTTTTGCTGAAATTTACCACACGCTTCTCCCACACATGTAAAGAATTTTATTCTTTGCCTTCTCGGTTTTGGATATCCGACAGCCTCGAGAAGCATCTTCTTTCACGCGTGTCACATGGTTTTCTTGACACCTGTACACACTGTTTTCCTCGATAATAATCTCGCAAATTTTGAATGCGTGTGCACTGTTCTTTTAACGCGATTTTTACCTTACTTTTGCAACGTTCGAGATGCGTGAATCACGGACAGTCTGTCGTGCTTTGGATTCTCTTCCAACGTTCGAACATTTTCTTGCTATAAATACGAGTTGTAAACTTCATTTGTAAAATATACCTTTCAGAACTCTTATATTTTGAAATTCTTCTTCTACTCTTATGCTTTCAGAAACAATTTTATAAGTTTACAGAAACATAAAATCAAGTTCTTATCTGAAACAAGTTGTAGTTTACAGAAACATAATTTTGTATAACTACTTCTTTGTTTTTAAAAATTTTGTTTACTTAATATTAGTTCACGAAACTTAGTTTACAGAAACATAAATTAGTTTTTACATTTCTAAAAACTGGTTGTTGTTTCGTTTTATGTTTTTGTTTTTCATTTTTTTGCCAAGTTCTAAGGGTTCTCTGTGTATGCTACACATAGAGGAGAACTAACAGTAGTTGTATCCTGTAGGTAATTTGTTAATTTCTATAGCATCTCAGAGGAGTAGCAGGCAATATTACCTTTAGCTCAGCGTATCTCATACGTGCCTCTACTAAGTTTTTGATACTATCATCAGTGCATCTCTAGTATAACAATAACACAGCAGTGAGTGTTAAGTACTTTTTCTCATGTTTTTTGAGTTGTTTGTTACTATTATCAGTGTAATCTAAGTATTATTTCTCAGTTGCATACGCTTATTGTCATTTAGTTCCAACAATCTAAAGGTAATATTTGCCTTATTGTAATATTGTAATTGCTGTAAGAACATGGGAAAAAATACCGTAGAAAGACCACCAAAGTTCAGTGGTAAGGACTTTAAGAGATGGCAGTCTAAAATGTTATTCTTCCTAAACGACCAAAGGTTAGATGGACTTGCTTTAAATAGACCCTCCAGAAGACTTTATCACCGTGGTAATGAAGATAAACTGGAAAGGTGGAATAGGAAGAATTACTCGTGCAATAATCATATTCTTAACTGTATTGATGACTCTTTGTACGACTTCTATAATGCAAAAGAAAATTTTAATGCTTTTGAATTATGGGAAGCTCTTGAAGAAAAATATCATGCTGAAGCTGCTGGTAGTAAGAAGTTCTTGATGGCTAAGTTCTTGGAACACAACATGACTGACGAAAAGCCCATGGTAGAACAGTTCGTCGAACTTCAACTCCTCATCAGCGAGATTCTTGCTGAAGGCATGACTTTTGATGAAGCTCTACAAGTATCGGTTGTGATTGAAAAGCTTCCAACCTCATGGAGCGAATACAAGAGGAGGCTGCGACACAAGACTCGTGAAATCACCATGGTGGAGCTTGGCAAAAAGATCCAGGTTGAGGAGCTCATGTGCAGCAAGGACAAGAGCATGATGCTGAGCAAAAATATGTCCAACAAAGCACATGTTCTGGATGATAAGGCTGCTTCAAAGAAAAGTCCTGGAGAATCCAGCAAAATGGGTAATAGACGTAACAGACGTCGAAAACCCAGAGGTAACAATTTTAAGCCTAGGGGTGGTGTCACTAAGCACACCATCAAAGGCGACTGTTTTAATTGTGGTAAACCTGGACATATGGATAAAGACTGTAAGGCCCCTAAAAAGAACAAATATGATCCAAAACAGAAAAATAAGGCAAACATAGTAGATGATTCTGGATATTTCACTGGCATGGTGTCTGAAGTCGACCTTGTCTCTAGTGTGACTAATGTGAGAGACTGGTGGCTTGATTCTGGAGCCACCAAGCATGTCTGTAAATTCAGAAATGCTTTCTCCTCCTATGTAATAGTAGGAGATGATGAGAAATTGTTCATGGGATATTCTTCCACCGCGAAAGTGGTGGGGAAAGGCAAGGTCGAACTGAAGCTAACTTCAGGAAAAACTCTCGCATTGAATGACGTATTTTACGTCCCAGACATATGCAAAAACCTTATCTCAGAAACCATCTTACTAGGAAAAGGTTTTAAGATTGTTGCTGAATCTAATACTGTTGTTATTTCTAAGCATGGTGAATTCGTAGGAAAAGGTTATGTTACCGATAACATGATTAAGCTTAGTGTATATCTGATTTGAAATTGAATGTTAATGCATCTTCTTCTGCTTATGTTTGTGACTCTTCACATGTTTGGCATGATAGACTTGGACATGTTAATCTCAAATCTCTAGAAAGACTTGCTAATTTAGGTTGCATACCAAAAATAAACTTTGATAAAAATCAAAGATGTGAAATCTGTGTTGAATCTAAATATACAAGAAAACCGTTTAATAAAAGGATTGAACGTAAAACAGTTCCTTTGGAACTAATACACTCGGATTTAGGAGATTTGAAATCAACACCAACAAGAGGTGGTAAAAAATGGTACATCACTTTTATAGATGATTACTCACGCTATTGTCAGGTTCATCTTCTCATAAGTAAAGATGAAGCCTTAGAGGCCTTCAAATTTTATAAAATTGAAGTAGAAAACCAAAAAGGAGTTAAAATTAAAACTCTTAGGTCAGACCGTGGCGGTGAGTATGTGATACCCATAGGTGAGTTTTGTAAACATAATGGAATCATTCATGAAACAACTGCACCATATTCACCAGAATCGAATGGTGTATTTGAAAGAAAAAATAGAACACTCATAGATATGGTAAATGCTATGTTGAAAAGTTCAGGGTTATCTTCGAACTTGTTGGGGGAAGTTATCCTTTCTGCTTGCTATATTTTGAACCGAGTTCCATTTAAAAAATCTGATAAAACTCCTTATGAATTGTGGAATGGTAAACAACCTTCCTATGCATACTTTAAAGTGTGGGGGTGTTTGGCCAAGGTGGCCATTCCTCTTCCCAAGAAAACTAAAATAGGACCTAAAACAGTCGATTGTGTTTTCTTAGGGTATCCTGAGCATACAATTGCATACAGGTTCATGGTCATCAGTTCTGACCATAATAACATTGGTCAGAACACCATATTGGAATCTATGAGACTGAACCAAGAAGAAGTAAGAGGGTTAGAACTGAAACAAGTTTTGGCCCAGATTTTTTGACTCTTACGGTAGAGTCTGAACCCCAAACCTACAAGGAAGCTATGACTTCTCCAGAAGCTCCTTTATGGGAAGAAGCTTCATTAAATGAATGGGAGTCCATTCAGCAAAACGAAACTTGGGAGCTTGTAGACTTGCCTCTTGGAAGTAAATCCATAGGTTGCAAATGGGTGTTCAAAAGGAAACTTAGAACAGATGGAAGTATAGATAAATATAAAGCTAGGTTGGTAGCTAAAGGCTATAGACAAAAGGAAGGATTAGATTTCTTTGATACCTATTCACCTGTCACTAGAATCACTTCTATTAGGATGTTGATTGCTATTGCTTCAATTTATGATTTGCATATACATCAGATGGATGTTAAAACTGCATTTCTATATGGTGAATTGAATGAAGAAATTTATATGGATCAACCTGAAGGCTTTATTGTAAAAGGTTGTGAAAACAAAGTATGCAAGTTGAACAAATCTCTATACGGTTTGAAACAAGCACCTAAACAGTGGCATGAAAAATTTGATCATGTTATGATAACTAATGGTTTCAAGGTTAATGAATCTGATAAATGTGTTTACATTAAATCTTTGGATGATTCTTATGTTATTGTGTGCCTATATGTTGATGATATGCTCATATTAGGCAATAACCTTGATATTATTAATACCATTAAAAGCATGCTTAGAGATAATTTTGACATGAAAGACTTAGGCCCTACTGATGTAATCTTAGGGATGAAAATCTGAAAGACGTCTGATGGATATAGTCTTAGTCAATCTCATTATGGTGAAACCGTACTAAAGAGATTTAATTATGAAAATGCTAAACCTGATTCTACTCCATTTGATCCCACTTGTAAGTTGAAACATAACAATGGTAAAGGAATTGATCAACTTGAGTATTCTCGCATTATTGGTAGTCTTATGTATTTGATGAAATGTACAAGACCTGATATTGCTTACTCTGTGAGTAGATTAAGCAGGTATACTTGCAACCCAGGGAAGGATCACTGGAATGCTCTCTTGAGTTTTACGTTGAGAGGGACCTCAAACTATTGCTTAAGTTTTGGGAAGTATCTGCTGTCAGACTTTGGAAGGGTATTGTGATGCCAACTGGATATCGGACTCGAGAAGAGTGCAAGTCTACTAGTGGGTACATCTTCTTACTTGGAGGTGCGTGTGTCTCATGGAAGTCTACCAAATAGACATGTATAGCTAAATCCACTATGGAATCTGAATTTATAGCCTTGGAAAAATCTGGAGAGGAAGATGAATGGATACGATGTTTCCTGGGAGGAATTCCACTCTTGCCCAAGCCTGTGTCTTCAATCGCAATCCACTGTGACATTAAAGCTTCTCTTGGTTGCGCAAAGAACAATGTATACAACGGGAAGTCTATACATATACGAAGAAGACACAAGACGGTGAAACAACTACTCTCTCTTGGTATTATCTCGATAGACTTTTTAAAATCCAAAGATAATCTTGCAGATCCTTTGACGAAAGGCTTAACTTGAGAGAGGAAGTTAAATTTACATCGAGGGGATGGGACTTAAGCTCATTGAATAAATCACCATGAAGGATACTCAACCTTGTGATTGGATTTCCAAGATCAAGGTTCAATGAGACAACTAATTTATGGTGATATTGGTAAAGCACTATCTTTGTCCCTCCCTATGGTGTAAGTTTGTGCGATAGTCTGCTGCAGAAATAAAGGATGATCTTTTGCGATCTTAATGGGTACCATGGCTTTGATTAAAGCGGGGTGTGGCGAGGACACTCTTTATGGACTCACCTTTGTGGATGTTGGAAGTGGGGCCGCTTCTATGAGAATTTGAGCTGATTCTCTAGAGACATTCATTAAGTCCGGGATTTTAGCCCACGGCCAAAATGGGCACAACCGCAAGAGCTTGGCAGCTGTTTTCATCGGTTGAGGCATCAAGTGTGGCTGTTATTTATGAATTGCATTCATTGTTGGCGGTTCAAGACATTGCGTTCACCGTATCAACAAGCAGTTCAGGTAACCTCTCACTAAGTTAAGGTTCAATCTTTGGGACACCTTAGCCTATATTGTTGCCTTATGTTTTCTCGTGTTTTATCGACATGTTTTATTATTCATGTGGGGGATTGTTAGAAAAAACAATGTTTTGTTTTAATCAAAAAATGCATGGACCATGTTTTGATCCCAAGACCTATTGCTCCCTAGATGTTTTTTCATGTGAATGAATAAAACATTAGTCCCATATAGACTAAAACAATTAGAGTTTTAGACTTAAATACCATTGGTTTAGCCTTAAGGGCATGGCCCTTTGGGTCTTTAGACCTTTGTGTATGGGGAAATCCCTAGACTATGGCAAGGTTGCTATTCCCTTATTGCATTTCTTATTGCCTTTCCCGTTCGCGCGGTGCTTCGCACAGAAGCACGCACGCTCGCTCGGGCGCGGGCGAGGGAGTGGGCGTGGGCGTGGGCGTGGGCGTGGGAGTGGGTGTGGGTGTGGGTGTGGGTGTATCCGACCCATCCTTTCTTTTTCCTGAAATTTACCACACGCTTCTCCCACACATGTAAAGAATTTTATTCTTTGCCTTCTCGGTTTTGGATATCCGACAGACCTCGAGAAGCATCTTCTTTCACGCGTGTCACATGGTTTTCTTGACACTTGTACACCTTTGTTTTCCTCGAGAATAATCTCGCAAATTTTGAATGCGTGTGCACTGTTCTTTTAACGCGATTTTTACCTTACTTTTGCAACGTTCGAGATGCGTGAATCACGGACAGTTTGTCGTGCTTTGGATTCTCTTCCAACGTTCGAACTTTTTCTTGCTATAAATACGAGTTGTAAACTTCATTTGTAAAATATACCTTTCAGAACTCTTATCTTCTAAAATTCTTCTTCTACTCTTATGCTTTCAGAAACAATTTTATAAGTTTACGAAACATAAAATCAAGTTCTTATCGAAACAAGTTGTAGTTTACGAAACATAATTTTGTATAACTACTTCTTTGTTTACAGAAATTTTGTTTACTTAATATTAGTTCACGAAACTTTGTTTTAGAAACATAAATTAGTTTTTACATTTCTCTGAAACTGGTTGTTGTTTCGTTTTATGTTTTTGTTTTTCATTTTTTTGCCAAGTTCTAAGGGTTCTCTCTGTGTATGCTACACATAGAGGAGAACTAACGATAGTTGTATCCTGGAGGTAATTTGTTAATTGTTATAGCATCTCAGAGGAGTAGCAGGAAATATTACCTTTAGCTCGGCGTATCTCATACGTGCCTCTACTAAGTTTTTGATACTATCATCAGTGCATCTCCGGTATAACAATAACACAGCAGTGAGTGTTAAGTACTTTTTCTCATGTTTTTTGAGTTGTTTGTTACTATTATCAGTGTAATCTAAGTATTATTTCTCAGTTGCATACGCTTATTGTAATTTAGTTCCAACATGACCATGATGCTATATTCAAACCATATTCTGCAGACAGGTTGCTGGTACAGTGTAGAGGTCTCCCTGATCAAACAGTGTGCTTGCTTTTGCTTTATGATCCGGCGGAGACCATGCTTGTTTATGCATCTCTCTTATACTTTCCAGTTTTGTTGTTACTTGTCGCATAGATGGCCTTTCTTCACCTTTCAGCTTAAGACATCTCTTTGCAAGCTCAGCAACTGCACGGACTTGTTTTGGCGTCCCCTGGTTCAGTGCAGAAACATCAAGAAGTTGGGGTAGATTATTTTCTTCCATTGACGAAACGAAATAGGTAGCAAGATTTCTTTGTTCTCCAGATTCATCTGAAAAGATGGGATTCTTTGATGTCAAGAGTTCTACAAGAATTACTCCAAAGCTATAAACATCACTCTTCTCTGTCAGTTGGCTTGTGTTGAAGTATTCAGGATCCAGATATCCTAAGGTTCCTTGAACTAATGTGGATAATGCTGATTTGTCCAAAGGAATCAACCTTGACGCTCCAAAGTCTGATACTTTTGCGGTGTTATTTTCGTCTAAGAGTATGTTGGCAGACTTAACATCTCTATGAATGATGGGTATAGAGGCCGCCGAGTGTAAATAAGCAAGTGCACCTGCAGTTTCGAACGCAATCCTTAAACGGCTTTCCCAAGAAAGAGAAGGCATCCGTTTGGCAGAATGGATTTGTTGGAAGAGGGTGCCATTGGAGATGTATTCATAAACAAGCATGGGAACCTCGGCATCTAAACAACAACCCAAGAGCTTGACAACGTTTCTATGGTTAATCTGAGTTAAAATAAAAAGCTCATTTATAAATTGCACAACTTGACTCTGATCAACTATTTTTGACTTCTTAATGGCCACTACACGATCATCAGATAAGGTTCCCTTGTACACGGTTCCATATCCTCCTTGTCCGAGGATCAGCCTCTCATCATAGTTGTTGGTGGCTAGCTTTAGATCTTCCTCTGTAAAGATCTTTGAAGTTTCGAACCCACCTTCATTTGACAGTATTTTTTGATTTAATAGCAAACCACCGTTTTGCTGAAAGAAGTTCTCTTTAAGTTTGATTAACTTTCGCTTTCTTCCGGTCAAGTATAGCCAGCAACTTGCAGCGACTATAAGCAAAAGTCCTAAACCAATACCTACATCAACAATAAGAGTTCAATTAATAGTATTTGAGATGGGCAAGTAGCATATAAAGAGGGCCGGAGAGTAAATATTGAACGGAAGCTCGTCATTGGGCGATGATACCAGTGACCTGAGTTCGAAATTCGCCAACACCAAATTCTTTACCAATCCAAAAGCCAAGATTTCTTTACGGATCAAAAAAATATAAATAATCAATTGAAGCAAGAAGCCAAGGAAAGTATCAAGTGACAGGGGTGTAGGTACCAAGAGTAACTTTTATTACAAAGGATTGTTCTCCTTTCCTAGTGCAACCTATCCCGTCTTTCGTCCCGTCACCATAACTTCCCGCCGGACAAGTACAATTGAAGCTCCCGTTAGTATTGATGCAAACCCCCTCACATGGATTGTTTTTCGGCTCCTCGCATTCATTCACATCTGTTAATTAAGTCACACTCATAAATATACAGACATGAAGATATTTGTTAGCTCCTATTCAAAATTGCAGACCTATGAAAGGCACATACCTTGGCATCCAGGACTAAGATAAGGGTTCCCCTTGTAGCCTTCTAAGCAAGTGCAACGGTACCCAGGATTGTTTTCCAAGTTGATACACTGACTGTTTCCGTGGCAGGAAAAAGTGTTCGGATCTTTTTTGGCATCTTCACAAGTTTTGTTCCCTATACCCCAGTCGAGAACGACAGGGATATCAATGACTTTTGACATGTCCAGAAGATCGGTTGCAGAGAATTTAAACTGCTCATGATCAGCCACAAAAGCATAACTGCAAGGATCAAAATAAGACGCAAAGGTGGTATTTGTAATATTGTCATCCCTTTTCACATCTATCTGAACAAATTTTAGCCCCCCAGGAATGGTACTCATGCAACACCCGTTGCCGTTGCAAGATCCTTCGTGCACTTCTTCCCTACTATCACATGATGTCATACACTGGGTACGGTAAATCTTCATATGCTGATCATACCCCCCGTTATACCCTATTGAGTTACACCCGATAAGAAAAAACCTGTTTGTTGTGTTTGAGAACGTAAATGGAGTCTCAAATAAACTAGTGAAACTTCTCGATTGATTTAGCACTAAATCCCCCACCATATTGTAACATATTTTAGCTTCCCAGCTCAAGATGCGAATTTCAGATTCTGATATACTCTGGACTTCAAAGTTAGTGGTGCCAATAAAGGGCTTTGGTGGGTGATAAGAAGTATTGCAGTTAACGTTATAGCTGTACGGTCCAAACCAAACTCCTTGAATGGAACACCCTCCTGCTTCTCGAGTATCATCCATACCTCCTGGAGTTATACCAAAAGGGTACGGAATGCTAATATTACCGCATGTGGCTTGGCAACCGGGCTTTGTCTCGCCGAATGCAGCAACTGACAAAGCCAAAGTTAGCCAGCAGGAAAGTTGGATTGCCAAGAATCGCAGTGGAGACATATTTTGAGCGAACTAAAATACTAATTGCTTTAGTTATCAAGCTTTAGAGTGAACGATGCATCAATGGACATATATATATCACATCTTAAATAGCATACTGGAATGCCTACAGTTGACATTTTGCGTACTTTGACAGAGTCTAATGTATACATCAATCATTTGTTCTAATCTATTACCAACTTGCACCAAAACATAGACATCGATTACGCCAAGATTCTAAAACAGGGTCTCTTTCCTCCTATGCCTAAAGAATGTTTATAATTAGCAAAAACTGCGAATATTGGCAATCATGTCTGTTTCTGTTGTTGTTCAACATTTCAACTTTTAACTACTTTGACACAAAACTTAACATTCCACTGAAGTTCCCATAACAAAAACAGAAGAAAAAAAAAAGGTCTGTTTCCAAAATGTCAATCTCATCTTCCTGTCACCCATAAACAACGAAATTTGACTTTAAAACTTGATGTCATATGCATCTATTCTTATCCATTCATCATCAGCTAAGTTGCTAACTGACGGTCGGATCTCATGCAGAAACTTATCTCCTGAATATATTTGCTGTCAAAGAAACATTTAAGTTCTTGATGAACATGTTATGCATATAAAATACAATATATTAAGAAGTGATATATAATACTTGCATTAATAAGATAAACTGAAAATGATACTTGAACTGAAGAAACTTGTATAGAATTGTACCAGGACTATTTGTTTGGTTTTAGCACAGTGATGATATATGCTGTACTGGTGCCCCTAATGTAGTCGTCGTGTCAGCATTAGGGCAATCAGAGAAGACTTTTTTTTTTTGCAAGTAATCAAAACATGTCCTCCACTCCTATATTGTTAGTTCTCAAAAGCGACGAAGTTTGAACGTAAGAAATTGACCAGTGCTGAATTGGAATTAGGGAGGTAATGAATTTTGAACTTCAATTATCAATTAAGACCGATTGATCTACCATTCAGCTGGAGAGTGGCATCTGTGGTTATCTTTATTCAGATGTCCATGAGATGACCCCTCGGCTATGGTATGCCCATTTTGCTTATTTGGTTATGGTACATTGTGTTGGAATTAATTACAATAATCGAATGCAAATGGGAAATAATACTTATATTACACTGATAGTAGTAACAAATAACTCAATAAACTTAGTAGAGGCACGTATGAAATACGCTGAGCTAAATGTAATATTGCCTGCTACTCCTCTGAGATGCTATAGCAATTAACAAATTACCTCCATGATACAACTACTGTTAGTTCTCCTCTATGTGTAGCATACACAGAGAGAACCCTTAGAACTTGCGTGAGAAATAAAACAAAAATACAAATCGAAACTCAAATAGTTTCATAGAAATGTAAAAACTAATTTATGTTTCGTAAAACAATTTCGTAAATAAAGTTTACGTAAACTAATATTATGTAAACAAAGAAGTAGTTATACAAAATTATGTTTCGTAAACTACAACTTGTTTGAGACAAGAACTGAATTTATGTTTCTGTAAACTTAAAAATAAATTGTTTCTGAAAGCATAAAAGAAGAAGAAGAATTTCAGAAGAGAAGAGTTCTGAAAGGTATGAGTTGAAAATGAAATTCTTCTCTCGTATTTATAGGTGGAAAAAACTAAACGTTCGGACAAGAATCCAATGCACGACAAGATCCGTAAAACCCGCTTCTCGAACGTTACAAAAGTTAGGGTAAAAGCAGAAGTGAAAAGCACAGTGTACACGCGTTCAAAATTTTGAGATTCTCTTCGAGGCACATGTGTCAAATGCACCGTGTGACACGCGTGAAGGAAGATGCTTCTCGAGGCTGTCGGATATCCAAAACCGAGAAGGCAAAGAATAAAATTCTTTACATGTGTGGGAGAAACGTGTGGTAAATTTCAATAAAAAAGATAGGGTCGGATAAACCCACACCCACTCCCACTCCCACGCCCACGCCCTCGCCCGCGCCCGAGCCAAGCCGAGCGAGCGTGCGAAGCACCGCGCGAACGGGAAAGGCAATAAGAAATGCAATAAGGTTTAGGCAACCTTGCCATAGTCTAGGGCTTTCCCCATACACAAAGGTCTAAAGACCCAAAGGGCCATGCCCTTAAGGCTAAACCAATGCTATTTAAGTCTAAAACTCTAAATGTTTTAGTCTATATGGGACTAATGTTTTATTCATTCACATGAAAAAACATCTAGGGAGCATAAGGTCTTGGGATCAAAACATGGTTCATGCATTTTTAATTAAATTTTTAAAAACGTTTTTTCTAACAATCCCCCACATGAATAATAAAACATGTCGATAAAACACGATAAAACGTAAGGCAACAAAATAGGCTAAGGTGTCCCAAAGATTGAACCTTAACTTAGTGAGAGGTTACTGAACGCTTGTTGATACGGTGAACGCAATGTCTTGAACCGCCAACAATGAATGCAATTCGAAATAACTGCCACACTTGATGCCTCAACCGAAGAAAACATGTGCCAAGCTCTTGCGGTTGTGCCCATTTTGGTCGTGGGCTAAAATCCCGGACTTAATGAATGTCTCTAGAGAATCAGCTCAAATTCTCATAGGAAGCGGCCCCACTTCCAACATCCACAAAGGTGAGTCCATAAAGAGTGTCCTGCCACACCCCTCTTTAATCAAAGCCATGGTACCATTAAGATCGCAAAAGATCATCATGTAATTCTATGATGACACTATCGCACGGTTACACCATAGGGAGGGACATAGATAGTGCTTTCCCAATATCACCATAAATTAGTTGTCTCATTGAACCTTGATCTTGGAAATCCAATCTCAAGGTTGAGTATCCTTCATGGTGATTTATTTAATGAGCTTAAGTCCCATCCCCCTCGATGTAAATTTAACTTACTCTCTGGTTAAGCCTTTCGTCAAAGGATCTGCAAGATTATCTTTGGATTTTACAAAGTCTATCGAGATAATACCAGTAGAGAGTAGTTGTTTCACCGTCTTGTGTCTTCTTCGTATATGTATAGACTTCCGTTGTATACATTGTTCTTTGCACAACCAAGAGCGGCTTTCTTGTCACGGTGGATTGCGATTGAAGACACGAGCTTGGGCGAGTGGAATTCCTCCCGAGGAAACATCGTATCCATTAAACTTCCTCTCCAGCTTTTTCCAAGGCTATAAATTCAGACTCCATAGTGGATTTAGCTATACATGTCTGTTTGGTAGACTTCCATGAGACAGACGCACCTCCAAGTAAGAAGATGTACCCACTAGTAGACTTGCACTCTCTGAGTCGATATCGATTGGCATCACAATACCCTTCGACAGCGAGGATACTTCCCAAAACTTAAGCAATAGTTTGAGGTCCCTCTCGGGTAACGTAGAACTCGAAGAGAGAATTCCGTGATCCATCCCCAGGTTGCAAGTATACTGCTTAATCTACTCACGAGTAAGCAATATCAGGTCTTGTACGAGTTCATCAAATACATAAGACTACCAATAATGCGAGAATACTCAAGTTGATCAATACCCTCACCCTTGTTCTTTTTCAATTTACAAGTGGGATCAAATGGAGTAGATGCAGGTTTAGCATTTTCATAATTAAATCTCTTTAATACGGTTTCAACATAATGAGATTGACTAAGACTATATCCATCAGACGTCTTTCTGATTTTCATCCCTAAGATTACATCAGTAGGTCCTAAGTCTTTCATGTCAAAATTATCTCTAAGCATGCTTTTAATGGTATTAATAATATCAAGGTTCTTGCCTAATATGAGCATATCATCAACATATAGGCACACAATAACATGAGAATCATCTACAGATTTAATGTAAACACATTTATCAGATTCATTCACCTTGAAACCATTAGTTATCATAACATGATCAAATTTTTCATGCCATTGTTTAGGTGCTTGTTTTAAACCGTATAGAGATTTGTTCAACTTGCATACTTTGTTTTCACAACCTTTTACAATAAAGCCTTCAGGTTGGTCCATATAAATTTCTTCATTCAATTCACCATATAAAAATGCAGTTTTAACATGCATCTGATGTATATGCAAATCATAAATTGAAGCAATAGCAATCAACATCCTAATCGAGGTGATTCTAGAGACTGTTGAATAAGTATCAAAGAAATATAATCCTTCCTGTTGTCTATAGCCTTTAGCTACCAACCTAGCTTTATATTTATCTATAGTTCCATCTGTTCTAAGTTTCCTTTTGAACACCCATTTTCAACCTATGTATTTACTTCCAGGAGGCAAGTCTACAAGCTCCCAAGTTTCGTTTTCTTTGAATGGACTCCCATTCATTTAATGAAGCTTCTTCCCGAAAGGAGCTTCTGGGAGAAGTCATAGCTTCCTTGTAGGTTTGGGGTTCAGACTCAACCGTAAGAGTCAAAAAATCTGGGCCAAAACTTGTTTCAGTTCTAACCCTCTTACTTCTTCTTGGTTCAGTCTCATACTCTAAAGTTGGGGTTTGACTAGTTGATGGAACATCCGAGAGGTCATCATGGACCCTTTTTGAGGTCCAGGAGACCTTAAAGGAAATATGTGTTCATAAAACACAGCATCTCTAGATTCCAATATGGTATTCGACCAATGTTATTATGGTCGAGATGATGACCATAAACTTGTGTGCAATTGTATGCTCGGGATACCCTAAGAAAACACGGTCATTGTTTTAGGACCTATTTTAGTTTTCTTGGGATGAGGAATGGCCACCTTGGCCAAACACCCCCACACTTTAAAGTATGCATAGGAAGGTTGTTTACCATTCCACAATTCGTAGGGAGTTTTATCGATTTTTTAAATGGAACTCGGTTCAAAATATAGCATGCCGAGAGGATAGCTTCCCCCACAAGTTCGAAGATAACCCTGAACTTGTCAACATAGCATTTACCATATCTATGAGTGTTCTATTTTTTCTTTCGGCTACACCATTCGATTCAGGTGAATATGGTGCAGTGGTTTCATGAATGATTCCATTATTTTTACAAAACTCTCCTATGGGTATCACATACTCACCGCCACGGTCAGACCTAAGAGTTTTAATCTTGACTCCTTTTTGGTTTTCTACTTCAAGTTTATAAAATTTGAAAGCCTCTAAGGCCTCATCTTTACTTCTAAGAAGATGAATCTGACAGTATCGTGAGTAATCATCTATAAAAGTGATGTACCATTTTCTACCACCTCTTGTTGGTGTTGATTTCAAGTCTCCTAAATCCGAGTGTATTAGTTCCAAAGGAACCCATTTTTACGTTCAATACTTTTATTAAATGGTTTTCTTGTATATTTAGATTCAACACAGATTTCACATCTTTGTTTTTTTCAAAGTTTATTTTTGGTATGCAACCTAAATTAGCAAGTCTTTCTAGAGATTTGAAATTTACATGCCCAAGTCTATCATGCCAAACATGTGAAGAGTCACAAACATAAGCAGAAGAAGATGCATTAACATTCAATTTCAAATCAGATACACTAAGATTAATCATGTTATCGGTAACATAACCTTTTCCTACTGAATTCACCATGTTTAGAAATCACAACAGTATTAGACTCAGCAACAATTTTAAAACCTTTTCCTAGTAGGATGGTTTCTGAGATAAGATTTTTGCATATGTCTGGGATGTAGAATACGTCATTCAATGCGAGAGTTTTTCCTGAAGTTAGATTCAGTTCGACCTTGGCTTTCCCCACCACTTTCGCGGTGGAAGAGTTTCCCATGAACAGTTTCTCATCATCTCCTACTATGGAATAGGAGGAAAAAGCATTCTGAATTCTGAGACATGCTTGGTGGCTCGAGAATCAAGCCACCGGTCTCTCACATTAGTCATACTAGAGACAAGGTCGACTTCGGACACCATGCCGGTGAAATATCCGAGTCCTCTACTATGTTTGCCTTATTTTTTCTGTTTTGGATCATATTTGATCCTTTTAGGGCCTTACAGTCTTTAGCCATATGTCCAGGTTTACCACAATTAAAACAGTCGCCTTTGATGGTGTGCTTAGTGACACCACCTCTAGGCTTAAAATTGTTACCTCTGGGTTTTCGACCTCATTACGTCTATTACCCATTTCTTTGGATTCTCAGGAGTTTTATTTGAAGCGACTTTATCGTCCAAAACATGAGCTTTGTTGGACATGTTTTTGCTCGAGCATCATGCTATTGTCCTTGCTTCACATAAGCTCCTCAACCTGGATCTTTTTGCCAAGCTCCACCATGGTGATTTCACGAGTCTTGTGTCATGACCTCCTCTTGTATTCGCTCCATGAGGGTGGAAGCTTTTCAATCACAGCCGATACTTGTAGAGCTTCATCAAAAGTCATGCCTTCAGCAAGAATCTCGCTGATGAGGAGTTGAAGTTCGACTTAACCATTCTACCACAGGCTTTTCGTCGATCATGTTGTATTCTAAGAACTTAGCCATCAAGAACTTCTTACTTCCAAAGAACTTCAACATGATATTTTTCTTCTAGAGCTTCCCATAAATCAAAAGCATTAAAATCTTCTTTTGCATTATAGAAGTCATACAAGGAGTCATCAAGACAGGTTAAGAATATGATTCTTGCACAAATAATTCTTCCTATTCCACTTTGTCCAATTTATCTTCATTACCACGGCGATGAAGTTTTTCGAGGGTTTTTCTAAAGCATATCCATCTAACCTTTGGTCGTTTAGGAAGAATAGCATTTTAGACTGTCATCTCTTAAAGTCCTTACCACTGAACTTTGGTGGTTTTTCTAATATTCTTTCCCATGTTCTTACAACAACGAATATTACAGTATTACAATATTACAATAAGGCACGATATTACCTTTAGATTGTTGGAATTAATTACAATAATCGAATGCAAATGGGAAATAATACTTAGATTACAACGATAGTAGTAACAAATAACTCAATAAACTTAGTAGAGGCACCTATGAGATACTGTTGAGCTAAAGGTAATATTGCTGCTACTCCTCCGAGATGCTATAGCAATTAACAAATTACCTCCAGGATACAACTCTCGTTAGTTCTCCTCTATGTGTAGCACACAAGAGAACCCTTAGAACTTAGCGTGAGAAATAAAACAAAAATACAAATCGAAACTCAAATAGTTTAGGAGAAATGTAAAAACTAATTTATGTTTTAAAACAATTTCGTAAATAAAGTTTTACGTAAACTAATATTATGTAAACAAAAAGTAGTTATACAAAATTATGTTTTGTAAACTACAACTTGTTTAGATAAGAACCGAATTTATGTTTATGTAAACTTAAAAATAAATTGTTTTCGAAAGCATAAAAGAAGAAGAAGAATTTGAAGAGAAGAGTTAGAAAGGTATGAGTTGAAAATGAAATTCTTCTCTCGTATTTATAGGTGGAAAAAACTAAACGTTCGGACAAGAATCCAATGCACGACAAGATCCGTAAAACCCGCTTCTCGAACGTTACAAAAGTTAGGGTAAAAGCAGAAGTGAAAAGCACAGTGTACACGCGTTCAAAATTTTGAGATTCTCTTCGAGGCACAGGTGTCAAATGCTGACGTGTGACACGCGTGAAGGAAGATGCTTCTCGAATTTTGCTCGGATATCCAAAACAGAGAAGGCAAAGAATAAAATTCTTTACATGTGTGGGAGAAACGTGTGGTAAATTTCAGTAAAAAAGATAGGGTCGGATAAACCCACCCACCAACCCACTCCCTCGCCGAGCCGAGCGAGCGTGCTTCTGAGCGAAGCACCGCGCGAACGGGAAAGGCAATAAGAAATGCAATAAGGTTTAGGCAACCTTGCCATAGTCTAGGGCTTTCCCCATACACAAAGGTCTAAAGACCCAAAGGGCCATGCCCTTAAGGCTAAACCAATGCTATTTAAGTCTAAAACTCTAAATGTTTTAGTCTATATGGGACTAATGTTTTATTCATTCACATGAAAAAACATCTAGGGAGCATAAGGTCTTGGGATCAAAACATGGTTCATGCATTTTTAATTAAATTTTTAAAAACGTTTTTTCTAACACATTGGTATGTATTCTTCAAGCA